>BQNB010003386.1:0-67500 GCA_026074375.1 Tanacetum coccineum
GTTACTGTTGATCTTCTTTTCCCTCTTATTTTTTTACACAGAGCAACACATGCTCAGGTTAAAACCAATTCACCCACATGTCTCAAATGTTTCTAGAAGCTTTCCAAGTCTGACACGTCTGACACCAAGGCCACAATGGCAATCCCAATGAATCTTATAGGAGGATAATACGTGGTGTGATCTAAGGGCTCAGATTGATTGATTTGAGGTTGTTATAATTCAAAGGCTTAGATTGAAGGATTGAGGGAGCGTCTCAAGGCCTAGAACATTCTCTTTATTGCTATAAATAAGGCTGCATTCACACAGAGATAATCATCTAGAATAGGAGTAGTTTAGGAGTAGTGTAGAATAGCTTTTTTTTTAGCTTATTTTTGCTTATTGTCTTTAATCAATGTAATTTTACCTTTTAAGCTTGTAATCTTTTCAAGTAATCAATAAAATTCAGTTTAATTAATAATTGTGTTCTTACTACTGTTTTTACTTATAAGCAGTTGGTCTTAAAGTGCTTCGAATTTACTTTAATAAGCTCAACTAAGCTCTCAATTTCTTTTAAGCTATCTCTTATTAAGCTAAGCTTGTTTTAAGCTAAGCTTGTTTTAAGCTTAACTTAATAAGTTCATTACTCAGATTACTTAAAAATGGTCATAACAAGCTGCTTGGATGATAAGCCAAACAGGGATGGGCTTATGGCTTTCTTACCAGCTTATCTCTGATAAGCTGGAGCTAGTTGATAAGCTCTTTTAAGCATTTCTGCCCTTGTTTAAGCAGAGGACTAAGGTACACTTTCTCTTTTACTTTATTAAGCTTATTATCTGTTCTGCTTATAATTCTGCTTATTAGTACTTAATCTATGCTTCTTATTGATTATTTATGCTTATTTTGTTTTAAGTTAGCTAAATATGCTCAGTTCTTAGTTTAAATTAGCTTAGTTTAAGTTTTATTAGATGCTGCTTAGTTTTTAGTTATAATAGCTTATTAATGTAGCTTAATATCTAGTGCTTTTTCTCATGAGGTTTTTGATCATTTGTCTTTAATTGTCATAGTAATTAGTCTGTTTTAGCTTATTTGAGTTTTTGAGATCTGTCTTAGCTTTTAAATGGATTGTTAAAACTTAAAGAGGTGTTTGGGACAAGCAGGATTAGCAGAGCTAAGACTGTTTGTGTAGCTTTTAGGTTTCAAAATCAGATTCAATAAGCTCTAAATTAGTCTAAATATAAGTTTCCATCAGCTTAAGAATAGATTTATTAAGTTTTCTAGTTGTTTTATCAAATGTTTAAGTTTGCTAGTTTAAAAGTATTTCAAATTGCTTATTTGTGTAGGATTAATTAGGGTATGGTTTTTGTGCTTAAAATGAGTATTTAATACATCTGTTTTGAATTGTTAAAATGTGGAAAAAACTTTAGAGTGTGCCTTGAGCAAAACAGTCAATAAAGATAGTATTTTGTTTAAGCAAAAAGTCCTTAATTTGCAAACAATTTAAGATCATTTCCTAGCTTAGCTTAGATTTATTTTTGTATCAGTTAGCTTATAAGGCATCTGACTCGCGAAGACTCACCCCTTAAAACCTATCTATATATGATATAAATACACCAAGGGACGAAACCACGCGAGATCAAGAAAACCGGAAGCAGTATAGGGTATTCCCGGGTCGTTATGTCCCAACGAGGCTAAAATGGAAAATCGCAAGACGAATGATGATTTGTGTTTGAATGTGACAGGGTGTGAATTATGATTGGATACTGAACCTAATAAGCAATTGAACAAGAAGATAATTAAGGAACATAAGCTAGAACAAGCATACAAGCTAGGAATGACAAAAATCCTAGTTTTGGTTAGACCTTGGCGATTAAGCTTTTCAAAAACGGAGAGTGGCATTAGATTGATGCTTGCACCGAGATCGGCCAGGGCTAAGCATTCATCCAACTCTGGAAAATCACACGGTATCAGAAATCTACCCGGGTCTCCTAATTTCTCAGGAAATGTCTTTAGGATGACTGCCGAGCAATTTTCATTAACCGGTGTTTTGGTTAATTCCAAGATCTTGTCTTTGTTGTTCAAAAGCTTTCTGAACATCGGTGCAAACTTAGGCATGTGCAGGAGAGCATCCGCGAAGCTCAGCTCGAAGTGGAGATTCTGAAAATTTTCCATGAATTTCAAAGCTAAAAGGTCGTCCTTTTCGCGGACTTTCTCCTTGTTTACCCTAGATGGATATGGTAAAGTCGTTTTGGCTCTAGGCATGACAACTGGTTCATCAATTTGGACTATCGGAGGTTGGACGTCGTTGGTACTTTCGTTAGGAAGTACCGTGTCCTTTGTTACCTCGGTTTCAACTTCCACCACCGGAGGTGGAATTTGAGGTCCATCATATGAAACACCGCTTCTGGTGGTGATTGCTTTCAATTCACCCTTCGGGTTAGCAATGGTGTTGCTAGGAAGAGAACCCGAACTTGAAGTAGAAGCTTGGTTGGAATTTACGATTTTGGTGAGCAAGTCGGTTATGTTGGACATTTGGTTTTGCATGTTTTGCATAACCGCATCATTAGCCTTGACATAGCTCTCAAAATCAGTTTTTGACACACCCGAAGCTTGATGAGCTGGAGCTTGGTAAGCTGGGTGTTGATTAACCGGGGGTTGATACATTGGGGCATGTTGTTGAACCTGGGGTCGTTGGATTTGACCCTGGTTGTAGCCATTTCCACGGTTTTGGTTTTGGTTATGGTTCCAACGATTCTGATTGTTGGCTTGGCTGTTGTGTTGCATGGGAGGAAAACCGGGTGGTCTGATTTGGTTTGCCATCGGTGGCGGACGGTAACCGGAATTTCCTTGGTTGAAATTTGCTGCGGCTGCTTGCGAGACGTATTCTTGGATGTTGTCTCGGTAATTGTTGCTATCGGCCATAACAATTACGATATGATGGGCACCACCGCAGGTAACACAACTTGCTCAACACTTTACGGGAGTCGTGATGGCTGAACTGGAGATGTCTGCTTGTCGAGAAGTAGAGCTCTAACCATATCTTTCAATTCAGCAACATCGGGAGATACTCCGGAGGTGGAAGCGCTCGTACTCACTTTAGCAACAATGGCTTTGCTTCGGGAGTGACGAACTTTGGACTTGCTCTCGATGATGCTTGAGCAATCAGCGGGCCTTTTGTCCAAAAAGTTACCACCTGCCGCAGAGTTCAAAGAGTCTTGATCATTAACATTTAGGCGTTGTAAAAGTAATCAAGTTTGGTTGAAGCTCCGAGAATCCCATGAGTTGGACAGCACAGAAGAAGATCTTTGAATCGAACCAAGCCTCACTAAACGACTCAACAAATTCTTTGTTGTGAAATTGGTAATTTTCGTTCCGAAGATTTGTCGTTTTAGAAGGTGGGAAAAACTGATTGATGAATTTAGCAACAAGGTCATCCCATGTTTGAATTGATCGAGGGGGTTCTTTTTCAAGCCATATCCGGGCTGCCCCCTCGAGAGAGAAAGGAAAAAGCATCAACTTAATTGATGTGGTCGGGACATTAGGATATCTCAAAGTAGAGGTGATTTTATTGAAGTAACGGATGTGGGCATGTGGGTCCTCTTTGTCATGTCCGAAGAACTGCTTGTTCTGGACAAGAGTTAGCAACCCATGCTTGATCTCAAAATTTGCTGCTTCAATTTCAGGAACAACAATTGCGTCCTCGTATCCCTCGGTGGGAGCCTGGAGCAATTCTGCCATAGTTCGATTATCAGCCATCGTGTCTTTGGGAGTTTCAACAAGATGTTGAGAAACTTGTTGTTGTTGTTGTTGTAGACGACGAGCTTTAGAACGAGTGCGCATGCACTAAAATAGAGAACAAGAAGAGTATTTTTGGTTTTTTAGTTTATTCACAATCTATTTTAAACGGACAGGAACCTAAAACTAGACAACTTGAACCCAAATAGTCTACTTACTTCACGGTAGCTCTCAAAATGATAAACGCACAGGTGAGCGGAGGAGTAGGAATAGCGCGAAGCTTATTTCTCCTTTCGGGTCGTAGTTCCTAGGAACAACCCTCCTTATACCCACTTTATAGCTTGTTTAACTTTTCAAGGTGAGCCGTATATCGTAAGAGACACAAATGGTAAGTTTTAAATCTTTTGTTCGAGTTGGGAACCAATAAGTTCACCGGAAGTTATTATGATAATACCTCAATTGAGAATATTATATTTTGGTATTTTTACCAATTTGTAAATTTTATTTCTTGTTTATGGACAATGTTTTTATATTTTTGGTTTTTCTTTTGTTTTTGTATGATAATTATACTAGTAAAAGAAAATGAAAAATATTTTTGTACTTTTTATATTTTTATAGAAGAAAATATTCACATATGTAAATAAAAATTTCCAAACGTAACGAAATTCGTTTCAAAGCCTCCCCGGCAGCGGCGCCAAAATTTGACTCGCGCAAACTCACCCCTTAAAAATCATCTATATATGATATAAATGCACCAAGGGACGAAACCACGCGATCAAGAAAACCGGAAGCAGTATAGGGTGTCTCCGGGTCGTTATGTCCCAACGAGGCTGAAATGGAAAATCGCAAGACGATTGATGATTTGTGTTTGGATGTCACAAGGAATGATTTGGCACTAAAATTTATAACAATAAGCAAAAACACATAAAAATAGCAAAGAGAATAAGCTAGAACAAGAATCAAAACTAGGAATGACAAAAACACTTTAAAACTTTTAAACTAAGACACAAAAATAAGCTCAAATAAACTTAAGACAAGTTAAATAAGCTAAACTAACTCTAAATAAGCAAATATAAAAAGCAATTAAGCTAAATTTAACAAGATAAACACAACAGTACTAACAACAGTACTAACAGTTTTAACTACCAGTACTAACTTAAGTTAGTACTGCTAGTGTAAGTTAGTGCTGTTAGCTTAAGTAAATACTGCTAGCTTATAAAAACACAAAGAAGCAAGAAATAAGCAAATAAACTAAAACAGATAATTAACTATCCCTAATAAGCACTTAGTAAAAGGAATAAGCAACTAGAATAAACTAAAATGACAAATAAGCTAAAATGAACAAACAGTACTAACAATTTTAACTGACAGTACTAACTTAAGTTAGTACTGCTAGTGTAAGTTAATACTGGTAACTGAGTTAGTACTGGTAGCTTTAAAATTTCAGAAAATGAACTACATACTAACTTGGAGTTAGTACTGGTAGCTTTAAGGTTAATACTGCTCAAAAAGTGAACAAGCAGTATTAACTTATAACTAACAGATTTAACAAGTGAACTATCAGTACTAAGTAAGAAAGTAAAGTAAACACTTTTTAACTAGCAAATAAGCAAAATAAGCACTTAAAACAGTTCTGCAGAAAATAAGAACAATAAGGAAAAGAAAAACTTACAACACCCTTGCTCAAAACAGGGTCAAATAGAGAATCTACAAGCTCTAGCTTGTATAAAACAAGCTAGTGAGAGTCCATAAGCCCATCCAGAACTGGCTTATCATCCAAAACATAAGCTGTGGTATATTTGAGAATGATATTTGTGATTTTCTTTTAACTACTTAACTTTTTAGATTGACTTGATTAAGGTAGCTTAGAAACAAGCTGTACTGATTGCTTTTTGGAACACAAAACAATATAAGTAAGAACCTTAACACTTGAAATTGTAAATTGATTTAAAACTCAAATTGCATTAAAACTTGAAAGTTTTACAAAGCTGAAAGTAAAAGCTGTAAATAACTGAAAATTAAGCTAAGTTATTCTAAGATTAACTAGTTGCCTCAAAGGCTTACAAAAAGCTCTATTTATAGCCGAAGTTTTGGACTTGCAGCTTGTGCTTCTTTGGAGAGCAAAAACGAAGTGTGCTTGTTGTGTGAGGAGAGTCCAAAGCAAATCCCAGCCTTTGATTTCATTTGTGCTTCTTTGGAGTCAATCTTAGCCATTGAAGATACTTGGGAAAGGTGAGGGATTGCCAACATGGCTTTTATACAACTGGGGGGGGGGTGGTAGTAGGGTGGATGAAATGATTTTGGCTAGGGTGAGAAGTGGTTTTGCAGGGAAGAAGGTATGGGGCGACATACCAGTTGTAACTGGGTTTTAAGGGGCGTGAAAGAAAACTTTTTTGGGGATAGCATTTGGGTCCCCTGAAGATGTTATAACCTTGAAATCAGATATCTACTCGGTTGGCAACTTTGACCCTTGTCTTTTTAGTCTTTTGTAATACAACTTTAGGCTTGGCAGTTTTAGCCCCTCAAGTTGTATTTTCTTCATTTTGATGACTTTTGACTTTGCCCTTTCCACTCCGTGCTTGGATTTGTTTGTCTTTGGTTTTCTTTTTGCTCTTTTTCTTGAATATCCGTTTCCTGCACAATACAAATGCAAACATACAAATACAATGTATTTTTGGTACGTTTTTAGCCATTTAGGTTCGCTTAATATGAAAAATGGTATGTGTATTTAAACACATATCAGAATGTCTGGTGTTAGTAAAATCATATGAGTGTACCGGTAGCATATTAAATTCTAAAACTTGTTATTGTGATGCATTCCGAGACCGCATAGTAAGTATTAGGATTTGCTTGATAAAAGGCATTAGGATTAACCCATGTTTTAAACCTGTAATTATTATTATGGTAACACCGATCATATAACTATCCCATACCCTTGCCATGCATTCATTATTAGTGCAGGATACCCCTAGCACAACCCTCCGAGCCTATCTTTTTATGGTTCTTGTAATTTTTTGGAGGATTCCAGATTATTAATGAAGAGCATTGCTACCCTTAAAACAATCGTTACACCCAAAAAGCCTTAGCCTACCTTGTATGTACTCGCTTTTAGTACATTATTATGATAACCCAAGTTAATTATTTGAGTACACGGTTGCTAAGCCCTTATCCTTGTAAATACAGTTTTGGGACGATTGAGATTCATGGTAGTATTTATTTTGAGGAAGAATGGGGAAGAAAAATTAAGTCAATACCCCCATATGTTTGTCAAATGATCTCCATGTTATTTTGATACACCTCAAATCGGGTCATTAGTTAGATTGTAAATATCGAGCAGTAAAAAGCACAAGTGAAGGGGTACTATTATAACCCCATGGAATGTAATTATGTTATTTAAATCAAAAAATGAGAAAAGAAAAAGAAAGAGATTGATGTAGAGTTGTGTAGAGTTTGTAGATCTTTGTCCGAGTCTTGGCTTAGCAACCAACCCAAAGTGTATTCGTGTAAATAACTAGCTAACCCTTCCACTCCAAATTCATCCAAAGCCACCCAAATGTATCCCATCTGTTTCTGTTTCCATTATATGTTATATTACACCTACACCCCACAACCCTTTATAAAAGACCTCTAATAGTAATGAATAATACCTTGCACTTAGCGGTGGAGGTTTGATCATTTATCAACCCTATGTAATTTATATGCTATGAAAAGTAATGAGTGTAAATTTTCCGTTTCCCCATAATTAATAATTTATTATACAACGGGAGTGAAAGAAGAATCCCTAAACAATATGTAGTGCTATTGTATACTTACTTGTGCTATTTAATTTCAAGGTCTAGAATGTTGTGTTGTGAAAAATACTTTTAAAGAGTAGTAAAATGTGACCTCTCATATTGTTATTGTCTATGTAAAAAGCCCATAAGCTTGAGGACAATCAAAATCCCAAATGTAGAGGGTTATGATGAGGTGTCATTTTATACACTTTTTCAGGGTCGTTTAACCCCCTAAATCGTGCATTTATGCCCAAAATAGTTACTTAATCGTTCTTTTCAGGTATTTAGCATTTGGAAGAATTACACGTGACTTGGGCTCATTTGGAGAAGAAACGGACAAGACTACGGACCTACACCAACATTGATCAAGAATTTCTCTATAGTGGCTAGAGACGGCGTCACAGATACAACGTGACGCCGTCACCACAAAGATCAAGACGACATCACAAGATTCCACAACGGCGTCAGAGCATACGACCCAACCCATTATCTAGAATATTCCCTTTCATAATGGCGTCACGATTAAAACGCGATGCTGTCATAGCGTTTTTCCTATATATACAAACCCGAATTTAGGGTTTTGAGGGTGTAACTTTAGAATAAAAAGAGGGTACGAACGATTAGGTGCTCTGCCTAGGGAGTTGTAAAACTTCTTGTAGAAGTCCTATGACGACCGCATCACTTCACCATTTGCCTAATTTATTAATACAAAAATATGAGTTTATAACAAAATTTATCATTGGATTTGTTAAATGCAATTTGTTTAACAGTAAGACCCATTTGAGTATCCGTAAAAAGTTTAGCCCAATAAGATTATCCAAAACCCTTAATTAAACTCGTAAATGGATATCCGAAACCCAGAATTTTAGCCCATTGTTTTTACCGAAACCTATTAAATCTGGCGATAATACATTTTACGAAAACCCCTAGATTTGGCCCATTACATACGAAACCAATAGAATTTACAAACCCGTAACCTAGACAAACCACTTTCATATGACAAATCTGATGATAAAAATGATAATCTAAATGCTTTTTCATGATATATGCTTAAAATTATCATCCTAATCCTAATCATAGTCTAGGTTTAGTTTTATGTCTGAAAGTGCATGTTCATTCATACAAAATCTGTGATGGTTATGTAACCCATTGACTATTGGTCCATTCATTATGTTATCACTGATCGATCAACACAAATCATTACCTAAGATACCTAATAACGTTTTGCCTTAATCAATTTCATCCAATTACTACTTTAAATATTACGAAACCCTAGATCTATATGAAACCTATGAATCAATTACTTAAAATAGTTAAAAGTATAAGGGATCAAATGAAATCTTGTTTCCTCACGTTTGTTAAGCACAACGATTTGTAAAATGATTTGGATCGTTTGGTTGCAAAGTTATGAAAGCTCTTTTGAGAGAATTTCCGAAAGGTATGAGGTTGCGTATGAAAGTGATAAGCTTTCGTATGAAACCTGTTGGTTTTTATACGTACGAATTTTTTTTTGAGTTCTTGTCACTTTCAGTCCCTCTAATTACTTTCTTATTCTTTAATAGTCTTAAAGTAACTTTCGTGTACATCGTCGTGCATCACGTGTTCGTCAGAAGATTAAAAACAGCATCTTGTATAGTGATCATGATTTTGTTACCTCAGATAGACGTCCGAATCATAAGACGGACCGACTTCATCATAAACTGATCTGGCATGAAGAATGATTAGCCAGAACAAAGTTTGTGCCGTGGAGCATCATCAACATCAGAATCATACGCACACAGTCATCAGCTAGAAACACATTGTCCACATTGAGATCTAGTCTTGAACTGGTGCTCACCACATTCTTCAACAAAAGCATATCCTGTCCACCTGCAAGGAACAATAACACTCTTCATCCAGACTACCCCATTCTCTTGAGCTTGCATCAGCAACATCTTATCTTTGAAGTACTTGGAGTTCTGTGGACGCTTGGGTTGAGTGCAGTTCCTCGCTATGTGACCTACCCTATTGCAGTTGTAGCACTTAACCTGCCTAGCTTGACCCGGATTAGCATTCCCCGATTACTTTTCTAGAGCCTGCATAACCAACTACACCTGCACCCCGTGCAATTTTACCCTGTCCTCTGTTTTTGGATCTGTCGACCCTGAACAATCTGAACCACAACCCTGCCGTCTTGTACTGAGCTTATTCCTAGGTTCGATGAGGTTTTCTTAGTTGATTTGTTAGTTTGAGGAAGAAGTTTTGTAGATCTGGGTGAGTAAGGCACTGTGGTGGTTAGGTTCTCGATTAGGTTGTCAGTTGGAGAATGTCCCAAATCAGATTGTGAGTGTCACAGACTATGGGTTGAATGAATAGAGGTCGGTGGATATGTTTGATTACTGATAAATGAAAATTATTAGGTGAAGCATTTAGACATCAGGCAAGAGGATCAACTTGTCTGTTGTGGAGGCTTCCAACATCATCTTATTCCCTCAATGGCCATGTGCCTCGGTTGCTCAAAGTAAGACACTACAGCAGATCAAAGTTTGAAATCCTTCAAGCCTTTGTTGATTTCACACAGTAACAAATCTACCCCATTCCGTAGCTTTTATTCCACAAACTTTGGTTCAACTGGTATTTTGACGATTGTCAACTTGATGTTCCGCATGACAATGAGGAGCTTGGCAAACCGGACATAATATTTGTGAATGGTTCGCCTTTGTTCTGACGAAAGGTCTGAAGTCTTCATACAGTGTGATTCACGGTCTCCTTGTTTAATTCTGATCCTACCAAAAGGCATCTACAACATTGTCCCCATAGTTTTTTGCATCAGTGACATATTAATGAGTGAATAGATATCTTTGGTAAACTTGAAGTATGAATGTTGTTTCCCAATGTCTCCATAGTACCTATCGCCTTCTCATCTGTGACAATCCGAATAGACTCGAGGTCGTTCAGACCCAGAATGAGTGAACATCATTATTCCTGTCAAGCAACAGTTACTCGCATGGGTCCCCATCTGAAAATGTCCCTTCATCATTGACTTTAAGATTTGCACCCATTATCCATACCCTGACAGTATAAACTAAACTTTTAGCAAGAAGCAAAGTCACGCCTATCAAGCCACTTTTGTCGGTATCGGAACCCGGCACATGATGTCCTCTGAAAGATTAGCCATAATGATACTTTGAGATATGATTAAGTGTCGATCAATTATTAGTGATAGTATGTTTAAAAGTGATGAATGTTTTGTTGGATTAGGTGAAAAATGATTTTTGATTGTGATTTGGTTTGGTTGAATTAAATGTTAACTTAATGTAGATTGAAGTTCTTGTCATGAGAATATGTCAAAACGCAAGTGGAAAATTCACACAAAGCAATGATTGAATTCCAAAACGCAATGAATAATCTTGAGTCAAAACGCAATAATGAGTACTTGAGGTTGATTCAAAACGCAACATTGCGATTTGATCAAAACGCACCAATTAAAAAAATTGGGTCAGAGTCTACCCTAGTCAAAACGCAACGAAAGTCTACAAAACGCAACCTGTAGTCCCAAACGCACGACCAAAACGCAACCTCTAGGTCAAAACGCAATGATCAAAACGCAACGATCAAAACGCAACCTCTAGGTCAAAACGCAATGATCAAAACGCAATATGCTTGCTTCACCCAAAACGCAACCAAGAATGTCTCAGAAGGTCAAAACGCAACAACGAGAATACGAACTTTTTCACCTAAAAACCCCTAAAAATCACCCTTTTGAACGTTTTCACTTGGTTTCTTTTGCACAACTTGGTCCTAGAATGTTATAACAACTATAAAAACACTAACTTTAACATCACAAACATGAGAATCAAAGAGTGTCAAGAATAAGACCATAAACCTTCTAAAACCAAACTTTTGATCTAAACTAACCAAGGAAACGCACACACAATCTAGCTAATCATCCCATGGGCTCTGATACCAATTGTAGTATACATGATATCATAACACAAGCAAGAGATGATGGGTTGGCTACTTTATCTTAGAGAGAGAATGTGTTCTTTTTAGAGAGAGAAAGTGGAAGATAATGTATTAGCTTGAAATGAACAACCAACCCCTTCCCATGGGTGGGAAGGGGCTTATATACAAGTGTTTGTGAGCATTATGGGCTTGGGTATGGGCTTACACTTGGGTAAAAGACCCGGCCCAATACCAAAAGCCATACGCTTACTTTCTAACTACGAGCTATGCTATACTAAACGATACACGGGGGGTGACCGAGTCTTTTTCATAATCCTAACATATATATATATATATATGCTAATTACAACTAATTCTAATACAAACGAATAAAAAGTCCTAAGCTTTACAAAGTAACAAAAAAGATAGAGAAAGTAGTACATACAAGTTCCGTGAATCGATCTCCCCACATGCATCATCCAATTCACCCCTACAAAACAAATCACCAACATCACATCAATCACCAGAACATTAAAAAAAATTATAGTCCAGAACAACATAAAGTCACCATTTTTATAATTGAGACACTCGTTAATCTTATGAATTCCATGGACTGATTATCCAAATCTCCTATAACCACCTCTATATAACTGCAAAACAACATATCAAATAAAAACTTAAGTAATTTAGGGTTTTGATTGAAAATTGAAAATGAGTAATTAATTTCTTACTATTCAAGTAAACTTTAGATCTTCTGTAATTCGTATCCAAACACAAATCACTACTGCCATTGGAACAACACAACTACAAAATTGAAAACTCTGAAAAGTCTTATTTGTGGTGGTGGTGGTGTGTGTTGGGGGCGATGGATTTTTTGCTGATTAAATTGATGGTTCATCTTTAATCTTGAATCTTTAAAACTATTTTCTTAGTTGACTAAATTGATGGTTCTGAAGTGTGTGATAAATGAGTTCTGATAGTGGGTGAGAAGAATTTGGTAGAAGAAGGTGGACATGTACCTTATGATCTGGACTGGATTCACACACATGTAAAAGTTATAAAAATATATCGGGTCGGGTTCTAGCGGGTTGGCGAGTCCCGGCGGGTTCCAGTGAGTTTTCTGGCGGGTTGACCCGCTGACCTGAGTAGCATGTAATGATGCATTAATAGGCACTGCTGCCTTTTCTTTAAACTAGTTTTCAACCCGCCCTCTGTTGTGGAGCACGGGATTTATGCTAATTTCCAATTATGTGATACAACGTTACTGTAACGTTTGCGCCTTCTTCAACATCTGACATGTGAATAAAACACTATCTGATATGAGAGAATGATGCAACATAACAAAAAAAGTTGATGTCTATAAAACTACAAATGTGTGAAATAATTAAATACAACACATTTCAAGCAAAACACATATTTTGTCATTCCCTTCAGTTGTACGCCCATCTTGTGAAAAATAAGCAAAAATCAAGTTTGGATATGGAGGTATGTATTCAGCAACTTCAAGCTTTGAATGTTGTTGTAAAGGAAGCTATCAAGATAATGTGTAGTCCAACGATTAAACGCCAAAATCTTGTAAGGGTCTGATGTGTTTCAAAATCTTTAAATTTATAATGACCGAAAATACCAATTTTTATTATAGGAAAACACACGGGTAAAAGTATAACCCACGTATGTAGTATAATCTTTTTAGGTAAGACCAGGTCGTCCACAGGGATTTGAGTAGTGTTCAAATAATTAGAAAGAAACAATTTTGAAAATAACTTTTGTTTTATAAGTGATAATAAAGATGACTACTCGGATAGTTGAAAATAAATCACAAGTGTTAGAAATGCTTATGACCTTGAAGATGGGACCTTTAACTTATAAAAAGGATTTCTCATCAGAAAATGTTTTCACAAATTAACTTGATTAACTCAAGATTATATATAGTTAACTAGACCAAATGTGTCACTCAAACAATCCAGTTGCTTATATATCAAAGCTTATTTTGTTTATCAGTTTACGAAAATAGATTTCTCAACACAGATGTTAAAGATCATAGACAAATCTTTAAAACCACATAGATCATAACGGGTCTTTTGACCTATATCGATATGATTATATAATCTAAGATTGATAAGAAAAACTGACAAGATAAGACATAATAGGATCGCAAGATAAGCTTGAGATTAAAGAGATCATGATCATACCAAACACTTATTCGTTATCATAACATCACCGAGTAGTCATGAGAGATTTAGCCTCTCATGGCTAAGGAGTTCATAACATAACTTAATTCAATAACAAACTTCATTCTTTCACTAAACTAGTATGATGTTCTTCATGGTTCTTGGTGATTTGATCTTTATTCTTCAAAGGATATGGTGTTTATGCTTAGAGAATGGTTGGAAAGTATTTAGGAATTCATAGGGGAGAGATAATTACGTGTATTAGTTAAAGAATGTATGTGATGAGGAATGAAAAGGATTGAAATTCGTCCTCTATTTATAGGCTGAGTGAGGGGTGAAAGTGCGACGCACAAGGTAAAATGTGCGGCGTACTTGGTGATTAAATGCAAAGGAATTAAATGTTTATTGGAAAAGTGCGGCGCACAAAGGAATTTGTGTGGCGTACTTAGGGTATTAATGCAGTGGAATTTATGTCTTCATTTATTTTTCAACGTCAAATGGGAAGTGCGGCGCACATTGTGCAGCGTACTTATGGAGTTAATGCTGATTTTGACTAAGTCTTTTAATTCCTTTGACTTGAGGATAAGTGCAGCGCACAACTGGTAAGTACAGCGCACATTTGCACTTTAGGCTTGATTCTTTATCTTTTCTTGTATGTTCTGTTTCTTAATTAGCGTATAAATACTCGGTCTTTGTTATGTTTGACCTCGGGATGTTTTCAAGTGAACCTGCAAGTAATTCAAGCTATTAAGTATCGAAAGTTCACGAGAAATGATTAAATATAGACAAGTAACACCACCGAAAACATGTATAATTTGGGCGTTATCAAATCCCTCCATACTTAGTTGTTGCTTGCCCTCAAGCAATCAAAGCGAGAAAATAAGATCATTTATCGTGACGTGGATAAAATTTGGATTTTATAAGTGTTTACAGGTTTAGATAACTTTTTAGGCATTAACATATAACTAAGCACCTAACATAGGGAATGTGTTTGATTTAGAATTCACTCAGTTCACTCAGATATGGTTTTATATTTGTGGAGTCACTCAATTTGCACAGACATAATATAGACAGCTACCATAGGCTTGTACTTGACACATAAACCTGACTAAAGGGCGGAACTTGATACTGATACAGGATAATAACATATACAAATCTTCATGTGCCAAAACTTAAGCCTTTATTTCTTTGAACTACTATATATTTTTCTTTTTCTCTCTTTTTTTTCTTATAACTAAGGCTTGGCACAGAACTTCATCTTTCAACATTGACTTTTTACTTAGGTATTTTAGCAACTTAGCACTAAAGGGAGTGCTTACAAGAACAAAAACTTGAGAGATTCATAACATGTGATAGTCTTCTGTCTAGTAAATGATAATCAAGCACAAGTTCTAGAGTTTCTAAATTACCGGCTCACACATAATTATCAACCAATACCATTTTTCCAGAAAAGGAAACAAAACCACATATACACATCCATAATGATGGAATAGATACATATGATTGCTCATTCCTTAACTCAAACAAGCTAAAGGCATCAATTATCTTGGGTACCAAAAGTGGGTACCCGAATATTCTAGAGGCTTATATTTCTCACAATTTAGTAGACTGGGTTATGCTAGCTATAGTGTCAATCCGGTTGGATTGGCCTTAGTAAGCATTTTTTTAATTTTTTGAAAGCATATATGTATTAAGATTTTGAAAGTATCAGTTGGAGAATTTTGGCAGGGCAAACATGGAGGGATATGATTAATTTTTCCTATTTGGCTCCCCTCCACACTTAAGTTGAACATTGCCCTCAATATGATAACCGATAATAGAGATAAAATAGGGAAAATTAAGGGAAAACGGTACTTCCCAGGGTATAGAGAAATGTATAGATGCGAGAGAGCTATCCTTGAGCATACGTCATAATTTTCTAATCTTTAAGCTATATTACCTGCATAAAAATAAACACACAAAAACACACTAAAAGAAAATATTTTTTTTAGAAATAAACAAAGGATATGAGCGAAAGAATGGAGGAGGGACTCCTCCACACTTAAGTGAAGCACATGTTGCCTCTCGAGAAGCGCTTAATTTTTAAGAGAGTCGTTAGCTAGACTCGAACTTGGTGAGTCATTCTTTAGGAAAGAAGGGAGTGACTTCTTCCCTTTGGTCATTATAATCTTCTTCTTCATGATATAATTTGAGTCGATGACCATTAACAATGAATGTTTTTCCATCTTTTCCATATAGTTCAACATATCCGAATGAAAATTGATGTTTCACTACATATGGTCCTAGCCAGCTTGATCTGAGTTTTGGCAGTTTGAATTTATACTTTGAGTGAAAGATCAGAACCTTGTTTCCATGTTTGAATTCTTTTCTTATTCTTAGCTTTTTATCGTGCCAGACTTTGATTCTTGCCTTGTATAATCGAGAGTTTTCATAGGCTTAATGTCTAAGTTCATCCAGTTCATGTAACTGAAACATTTTTTTTCACCAGCAGCGATCAGATCTGGATTGCAATTTTTTCAAGGCCCAGTATGCACGGTGTTCAATTTCAAACGGTAGGTGACAGTTCTTTCCATATATTAGCTTGTAGGGTGTGGTACCGGTAGGTGTTTTGTAAGCAGTATGAAAAGCCCACAGAGCGTCATCAAGTTTTCTTGACCAAATAGCAGGATTGTCTTTAACAGTCTTTTCAAGAATTCTTTTAAGAGCTTTGTTCGTGTTTTCAACTTGACCACTAGTTTGAGGGTGATATGATGTAGAGAAACAGTGGTTAACTCCATATCTTTTCATTGTCTTTTCTATTATTTTGTTGCAGAATTGAGTACCTCGGTCGTTGATTAGAGCTTTGGGCATTTCAAAACGGCATAATAGTTTCTTCAAGAAAGTGATAACCACTCGGGCATCATTGGTTGGTAAAGCTTGAGCTTCGGCCCATTTAGATACGTAATCAACAGCGACAATAATGTATTCAAACTTATGCGATTTTGGGAATGGTCCCATAAAGTCGATACCTCATATACCGAAAATTTCACATACTTGAATGTTGTTTAAGGGCATCTTATCACGTTTTGATATATTTCCCGTCTTTTGGCATGCTCCGTAAATGCGAACTAGAGTATGAGCTTCTTTTATGATTGTCAGCCAGTAAAATCCTAAATCTATGACCTTTTTAGCGGTTACATTTGGTCCATGATGTCCACCAGTTGGTCCATGGTGACATTGATCCAAAATGGTTCGGGTTTCTTGTCCAGATACACAGCGTCTGATCATACCGTCAGAACATGCTTTGAAGAGGTACGGTTCTTCCCAAAAGTAATGTTTGAGGTCAGAGAAGAATTTGTTCTTTTGTTGGTACGTCATCCCTTTTGGTATAATATCAGCTACCAAATAGTTTGCAAAGTCTGCGAACAATGGTTCATTTCTGGTGTTGATTTCCATAAGGGTTTCTCTAGGAAAGTTATCACCTACTTCACTGTCATCACTTATTTCTTCATTTTCAATTCGGGACAAGTGATCGACAGCGACATTTTCTGTACCTTTTCTATCCTTGATTTCTATGTTAAATTCTTGTAAGAGTAGTATCCAACGAATAAGACGGGGTTTTGCATCTTGTTTTTTAAATAGATGTTTAAGAGCTAAGTGATCAGTTTGAACAATAGTTTTTGATAGAATAAGATAGGATCTAAATTTGTCAAATGCAAAAACTACAACCATAAGTTCCTTTTCGGTTACGGTGTATTTTTGTTGAGCTGGATTAAGAGTTTTGCTTGCGAAGTAGATCGGGTGAAAGTTTTTACCATCTTTTTGACCTAAGACAGCTCCAACTGCGAAATCACTAGCATCACACATAAGTTCAATATGGAAATTCCTAGTTTGTGTCTTATATGATCACAAGAGCACATGTGAGTTTCTCTTTTAATTACTCGAATGCTTTTTGACATTCATCATCGAATTCAAATGGAGTATCTTTTTCAAGCAGCTTAGTTAGAGGTCGGGTAATTTTTGAGAAATATTTAATGAAACATCAGTAAAAACTGGCATGTCCAAGAAAGCTTTTAACACCTTTGATATTAGTAGGGGGTGGAAGTTTTGAGATTACGTTGATTTTTGCTTTGTCAACTTCAAGTCATGCGCCAGACACCTTGTGTCTAAGCATAATTCCTTCTTTGACCATGAAGTGATATTTTTCCTAATTAAGGAAAAGATGAGCATCTTTGCAATGCTAAAGCATTTTATCGAGGTTGTTTGGGCATTTGTTGAAAGTGTCTCCAAAGACAGAGAAATCGTCCATGAATACTTCGACGGATTCTTCGATCATGTCATGAAAGATTGCTAACATGCATCTTTGGAATGTAGCTGGGGCATTGCATAACCTGAAAGGCATTCGCCTATAAACGTTTATTCCGAAGGGACACGTGAATGTTGTTTTTTCTTGGTCTATAGGATCGATACAAATTTGAAAATATCCAGAAAAACCATCAAGGAAACAGAAATATTTATTTCCTGCGAGTCTTTCTAACATTTGATCCATAAACGGTAAAGGAAAATGATCTTTTGCGGTTGCTTCATTGAGTTTACGATAATCGATGCATACTCGCCAACCCGTAACGGTTCTTGTTGGAACAAGTTCATCATCTTCATTAGTGACAACTGTAATACCACCTTTCTTTGGTACATAGTGAATATGACTAACCCAAGGACTATCGGTAATCAGATAAATAATACCGATATCCAAGAGTTTCACGATTTCTTTCTTAACAACTTCCTGCATGTTTGGATTTAACCTTCTTTGTTTTTGGACAACTGGTTTCTTGTAATCCAGGAGTTGTATTTTATGCTTACAGAATGATGGGAAGATACTAGGAATGTTTGTCATTTTCCAGGCAAAGGACTCTTTATGTTTTTTAAGGACTGATACAAGTTTGCTTTTGATTTGTGTTGAGAGTTTAAATGATACGATGACAGAAAGAAAAGATGGTTCTTCCAGGAATACATATTCTAAATTATCAGGCAGAGGTTTTAGTTCAAAATCCGCAGGAGGATCTTCGAGAGATGTTTTGATTTGATAATCAGTGTTGATGGTGGTTTTCTCTAATGTGGTTCCTTGCAGTATCGATTCAGATTGTAGAATTCGTCATTCGCAGTCATATCATGAAATTCATCAAATTCGGAGAAAGATTTTTCTTCGAGAAGGTCCTTTGATGGAATTGAGGATTTTTTGCTTCTCGTGTTGATCCCCAAACCTGAATCGATTCCTTATTGACTAAGTAAATTTACCTTGGATAAATCCAAAATAACTTGTTGTAGAAACTTTCTAAGTATATTAAAGTGTATGCGGAATCTACACCTTAATACCTAGAAGTATTATGAATAAAACAGTAATCTTAAACAAACAAAGATATAACCAAACGCTCCTATATTATTAGATTAATAATACGAGTACTCTTCACTTAGTACTAAGGTTTACAACCTTGAAGATTTTCTTAATCGACTTTGACAACTATGAAGACCTATATGCAAAACCGATATCCCAATTAATGCCCTAGATCATCCTTTTATAGAGTTAAGGAGTCCTAGTCGGCTTACAATACATTCCTAAGATATCTCAATCTTTTCTAAACATAAAAGTAATCTTTTAAATAAATACATTATGTATATCTTGTACATAAATATCTCAATACTTATCTTCACAAGTATTCTTGTTCTCTAAACAATCTAATATCAACTTTAAAGATCGTCTTTATCCTCTGACAGTAAAAGTCTTCAGAGCAGTTTGTAATCCTATCACCAGCATACAAATAAACCAAAGCAGTAGAAAATATTAAGAACAAGTAGTACAAATCATATATACTCACTGAATGTAACTTGTACTACATTCCTTAACAATACCTACTAGCAGCACTAACTACTTAGCTTATATTTCAGTCTTCAACTCTGAGCAGTCTTAACTTCAACTGAACAGATATTAACTTATACTATCAGTACTAAATTATACTAACAGTAGTAACTAGCAGTGGTAACATTATACTACCAGTACTAACCACTTAGCATAATTTCCATTATGTACCTGAGCAGTAGTAACTTTTAAGAATCCATGAAGTCTTTTAAGTCCTAACAATCCTCCCCTAAACTTGATGTTCATCTTCTGAATCTTCAAGTTTCTTCTTTAAAAGTCTTCATCATACTCAGGAAGATGCATTCAAACCTTTCATTGACCTTTTTGCCGCTTTACCATAAGCTTTAGCAACTGATAGCACATCTTGTTTTGATGATCAATTTGAAGTTTCTTGTTTAGCATATTAGTGATGGTTATTGGTGTGAGGGGATATCTCTTTTCAACCAACATAAAAATGTGAAGATTATCAAACCTTACAAAGTGAACTTCAGATGAATCAATCAACTTCCAAACAGTCACCCTGTATCCTTGTAAAATTCTCCATACATCACTTCTTATGTCTGGTTCAAACATGACTTTCAAGTCTCCCGATAACACTCTTTCAAATTCATCTTCAGGCCTTATATCATTATACTTTTTCTTTACTATCTTCCAAAGAGCCTCCAAGTCTTCTCTGTCTATTCCTTGTAGCATCTTTATCATTGAAGAGTATCTCTTGGAACTTCCATCTGCTCTTATCAACTGATAATGTACCAACATTCCTTCTTTATGAAGCTTGTAATCAATAATCACTGGTAATTTAGTAGCAAGTGGTATAACATCAATTGCTATATCTTTATCCTTTTTAATCACTAAATGCTTCATTAACTCACCTTCATCATCTTCACTAACTTCTTCATCTGACTCTTTGTCTTCCTCCATTCTTTGTTTCTTTGAGGATTCTTGTTGTTGCTCTTTTCCTGCTCTTTTCCTTCCAAGCATCTTCTTTCTGCTGCCTTTAGCTGTCTTCTCACTACCTTCTACCTTCTTTTCTTTGCTTTCCTGTACCTCAGAACCCATAGCCACAAAGGTATTTACCCTCTTCATTTCCTTGTCAAACAACTTTTGAATTTCATCAAAACTCTTTCCCTTCAGTTGTTTGTATGTGTATTCACCCATGTGCTTAAGATAGGTAGACATTTGAGCTCTCTTTTGTACCTTAGTAGGAGGTCTGTTTCTCTTTTCTTGTGCTCTGAGTGCAGCAAAATATTTTCTTCTTTTCTCCATTAGTTCCATAAATAGTTTTCCTTTTTCCTTATTTGTCAACTCCTCTCTTTCTTTTGATTGGAGTCTTTTAGATAGCAATCTATCAGCCTCCATCATAGCCTATGTATTTTCCCATGAATCAATCAATGCTATGTTAGCTTCTTCTTCTTGTTTCCTTGCTAGCTTTTGTTCTTCAATTAATTCAACATCCAACTTAGCTTGAATATCTCTTGCAATTTGTTCATCAAGAGCATATTGATCTTTTCTTTTTAAAGGAACTTCAGGTTCAACCATAATACCTTTTCCTTTGTCTTTAGAAATTGAAGGTTATGCCTCTTGTGGAACTTTGAACTCACTTGGCTCCTTTACTACTAACCTTTTAGCTTTGGGTCTTGTAGTTGATGTTGTTGTAGCAGCAGTAGTAATAACTTTAGGCTTAGCTGCTTTGATCTGAATAAGTGTCTGAGCCAAAGTGATTTCCTCAATAGTTGTAGGAGCAGCACTATCTTCAACACTAGCAGTAGTAACTGCTTCACCAGCAGTACTATCATCAAGCTTAGTACTCTGTTCATCTTTCTCATCAACTTTTGCTTCCACAGGCATCTCATTAGTATCTAAAACTCCAGTATCAAACATTAATTCATCATCCTGTCTACCTTGAGTTTCATCAACTAAAGTTACCTCAACATCAGCATCAATATCTGCAATACTCCTCCCCTGTTTGGATGCATCTTCAGGAGCAACCAAACTCTCCTGATCTTCAGAGGACTCAACTCTCCTAGACATACCAACTTTCTTGAGTCTCTTCAAACCTGTAGGTCTTGACATTTTCTTCCTTTCCAACCTCTGGATCCTCTTCTTCAAAGCAGCAATCTCCTTTGCTTGAGCATCCTTTGCTTTTTCTAAATCAAGAACCTGTGTTTGCAATTTGGTACATAAAACCATCAAATCAGTTAGTTGCATGCTATCCTCACCACTAGGTTGTGGATCATTAGAAGGTGTGGGTACACTTTCCTCATGCTCTATCTCATCTTGAGGAACCTCTGCCTCCTGTCTCTGAGTCTTCTTAGATGTTTGTTTCTTCTTGGGTTTAGAGGATGTAGATGGTTGATCAAGAATGGGTACTTGAGTAGAATCAGTTGGATGATCTGAATCCTCACCCACTTCTTCAGAAGCTTGAACCATCATGGTATCAAATAAAGGTGTTATTCTCCTAGAGAAATCCTTACAAGCTCTCTTCATATTAGCAAAAACTTTCTTTGTGTGAAAGGGATTAACAAAAATCTTCTTATGAGTTGACATATCTCCAAGTTGTTGATTAATGAAAACTTGTAGAAAACGTGGATACATCAAGAATTTTACCCCTCCATCCAAGTGTTTCACCATAGCATCAAAAATGTACTTAGACAGATTAAACTTCTGATTTGTTGCCAAACATATGATCAAAGAAGCCATTGAACAACTGAACTCATTCCATGCAGTGGATTTAGCACTTAGACATTGTGTAATAGTGTGAATGAAATACTTCCACTGTGGAGAGAAAAAGGCTTTATAAAAAGTAAGCTTTTGAGAAGGCTTTTCATACCCCATACGTGCCAGTTCTTCAAAAATAGTAGCAGTTGGAAGACAATCAGTACCTTCTGCATCATCCAAGTGAAGATCTCTCCGAATGCTTGACTCCATAACAATAACCCTCTTTTTATCAACTAGGGCTTGTAACTGACGCACTCCGTTAACTGTCTGTACCTTGGCAGTTGTCCAAAATTGTTCAATACAAGATGTGTAGATGATTGGATTGATTGTTAAAGCATAATGAACAGAACTTTCTTTCAAGAAATCAATTATCTTTGCAAACCCATCACTTTCTACAGTTTTTTCTAAGAACGCGACCACATTGTGCGTTTCAGCAAACTTAGGGCTTGACATGATAATGATGATGTGGATGATCAAAGATGAAAATTGAGTTAGGGTTTATGTTTAGAGAGGATTTAAATGAATGAAATCGAATAAAGAAGTAAGTGAAACCCTTAATCGAAGTATTTATAAAAACACACTCAGCAGCAGGAACTTGAACTGGCAGCATTAACATATGCCTAACAGCATTAACTGAACCCAACATAAGCTTAGCAGCAGTAAAGTATACCAGCAGTATAAACTGTATGCTTAGCGGCATTAACTTCAATAACCCAGTAATTACCTAAATTTCATTCAAAAAAGCAATTCTCATCATCAAACTTGATTCTCACAAACTCTCTTCTGTTTTTATGCTCACATTATCTCTCAATTCTTTTTGCTCACATAATCACTCATTTCTGTTTTTATGCACACATCTCTCTTTCTATTTTTAAGCTCACTTAATCTCTCATTTCTTTTGGCTTACCAAGACACTCTCTTTGTTTTTATATGACAGTTGTGTACAAAATTCCATCAATTCTAATAGTTTTATACTGTCCTCCCCACTTCCAATACCTCTTGAGAGAGGTGGATCATTGGACTGTTTAGATGCAATCTCAAACCTAGTTTGAGCATTCACACCCCCCAATATGGTATCTTGGCACCTGGGACCACTACCTGAACCAATTCCCTAAGGAGTTAATTCATTAAGTGTTGCCATGGATTGGGTGTTATTTAATGTTACCACTGTCCTGCTCTGCTTCTAAGCTAGAAGCAGTAGTGGCAACCCTTCCCATTCTATCACCCAACTCCTTATGGACAGCCTCATCACTAACCTTTTTTAGGGGGCCCACTAGACTGAGGTATCTTGGTGTCCCGACCTCTTTTGACATGCCTAGATGCTTTTGATTCTTTGAACATACATTTGATATAACATATCCTTCCATTCATGCTTGACTGCATATTGACATAATAGGCCTCCCCTCAAACAATGCTTCAAGAGATAAGAATTTGCTCAACAGTTGTAACTTTGGCACCCAGCAGTAGTAACTTTTGCCTGGCAGTAGTAATTTTCTGCTTAACAGTATTAACTCTGTCTTCAATAATTATACAACAACATGCCTCTATTCATCACAAGCACACTAGAAAAGACTAGATAGACATGTGGGAATTCATGAGGATCCATATTTATGCATAACCCATGAATAAGAGTTAAAAACTGTGATCCAAGATCATTAACTTTCTCTCAAACATTTCTTCAAAGGTGAAGCATTCAACATCAGATATTCAATATGCTTTACCTGCAGATGTTAGTCCATAGCACAAAAATACAAGATCCAAAGTATTTTCTTATTGACAGCATCAAGTATGACTAACAGTTTTAACAAGCAGTCTTAAGTATAACTAGCAGTTTTAATTATACTTAGCAGTATTAATTGAGAAAACTAACAGTATTAATCCTTTACAAAACTTTTACAAAAACATAAAGAGATATAGACATTTAAGGATTAAGCATTCCAATACTTGAGACCAAGTACTGAAATCTTCCTGCATCAAAACCTTTTATAAGAAAATCTATAACATTATAATCAGTATGAATTATAACCATTTGTATTAACTTTTTAGTATTGCAATCTCTTATAAAATGATGCCTAATCTCTATTTGTCTTGTTTTAGAATGTTGAACAGGATTTTCAATAATGCAGATAGTACTGTTATTGTCAATATTAATGACAGTGTTCATGAAATTGTACCCATAATCCAGCAATTGGTTTTGAATCCAGAGTACTTGTCCACAGCAACTAGCAGCAGCCACATATTCAGCTTCAGTTGTAGAAGTGGCAACCACAGTTTGCTTCTTACACTGCCAAGATATCAACTTGTTTCCTAAAAACTGACAACCTCCAGTTGTAGACTTCTTATCTTGAGTTGCTCCAGCATAGTCACTATCAGTGTAAGCAATTAGTTCAAATGGAGAATCCCAGGAATACCAAAGGCCTAAAGTTGGCTTGCCTTTCAAGTATCTAAAAATTTTCTTAACTGCTAAAAGATGTGATGTCTTTGGAGTAACTTGAAATCTAGCACATGCACACACAGCAAACATGATATCTGGCCTAGATGCAGTGAGATACATCAAGGACCCAATCATAGATCTATATAGGTGTACATCAACATCTCCATCCTTGACCAAAGATTTTTCCAAATCAACGGGAGTTGAAGCAGACTTCACATCATAGTAGTTTAATTTCTTCAAAATCTCAGCTACATATTTATCCTGGCTGATAAATATTCCATCTTCCTTTTGTTGTACATGTAATCCTAGAAAGAAAGTTAGTTCTCCCATAGAACTCATTTGAAACTTATCTTTCATGAGCTTCTCAAATCCAGTACATAACTCCTTGTTTGTAGAGCCAAAGATAATGTCATCAACATAGACCTGTACAAGCAAAATATCCTATTTTTGCTTCTTGATAAATAATGTCTGATCTATCTTGCCTCTTTTAAACCCATTACTCAACAGATAGTTAGCCAAAGTTTCATACCATGCTCTTGGTGCTTGATGCAAACCATAAAGTGCCTTGACCACCTTGTAAACTTTGTCTGGATGGTTAGGATTTTTAAATCCTGGTGGTTGAGTAACATAGACTTCTTCCTCAATGGTTTCATATAAGAAAGCACTCTTTACATCCATTTGATATACCAGAAAACCCATAAAAGAAGCATAGGCCAAAAACAATCTTATTGCCTCAATTCTTGCCACAGAAGCAAATACTTTTTCATAATCAATACCTTCTTCTTATCTATGACCCTGTGCAACTAACCTTGCTTTATTCCTAATTACAATGCCCCTTTCATCTTTCTTGTTTCTGAAGACCCATTTTGTTCCAATGGCCCTCTTTCCACTAGGCAAATCCACAAGTATCCAAACCTGTTGAAGTTTGAATTGCAGAAGTTCTTCCTGCATTGCTTCCACCCAAGATAAATCAGATAGAGCTTTAGCAATGCTTGTTGGTTCAATTTGTGATAGGAAACAAGCATATAAACAAGTATTCAGGTATCATGTGTTTTCTGTTCATACACATCACTGAGAAACCCTTGTTCAGAAGTAGGTTTTGTCATTCTTCTTGTCTGAACAGTTGACTTCACTTCACCAATCACATTGTCAATTGGGTGATCTTTTTGAATTCTTGTATTGGGAGTGGTTGGAACTATATAGGAATTTATGATGTTCCCTAAATCAACTTTTGGTTCTTCTTCAGTGCTATCTTGTTCATTTGGACTAGCAGTATTAACTGATGGACCAACAACATTAAGTTTAAGACTACCAGTATTAACTTCAGGACTGGCAGTATTAACATGTTGCCCAGCAGCATTAACATCTTTAGTACTGCTATCATCTGAAAACCTTTCTTGTTCAGCATTCTCATTATTTGGACCATCTTTAACCTGCTTTTGAGGATCATCAGCAGTTTTTGGTTCACCATTTTCAACATCCTTTGTAGGTGAATCAAAATATGAAGTATCTTTCCAAATTGGCATCACAATGCAATCTTGACTGTTTTCTTCTGATGTACCTGCAGAGTCATTAGAAATTGTACCTGCAGTAACTGGTACATAGTTCATAGATTGGGTTAGAGAATCAATATCAAACAGCCATTTTGGACCATTCCCTTCTATCATAGGTTTATTCTCTAAAAACCCAATATGCAAGTTTTCTTCTACCCTCCTGGTTCTAGTGTTGTATACAATAAAAGCTTTACTACTAAAAGAATAACCAACAAAGAAACCTTCATCACTTTTGCCATCAAACTTGCCTAGACTGTCTAAAGTATTAAGAATAGTAACATGACATCCAAATGGTCTCATAAAACTTAGAGTTGGTTTAAAACCTCTAAAAAGTTCATAAGGTGTCTTGTTATGAGGCTTGACTACTAATACCCTATTCTGTACATAGCAAGCAGTAGAAACTGCTTCAGCCCAAAATGTGGTAGGTAACTTAGAGTCGGCTATCATTGTTCTAGCAGCCTCAATTAGTGTTCTATTCCTCCTCTCAGCTACACCATTTTGCTGAAGAGTCCTAGCTATACTATATTCTCTCTTAATACCTTTTTCTCTACAAAAATCATCCATAACTTTATTCTTAAACTCTGTTCTATTATCACTTCCGATTATTTTCACTTTCAAATCCACTAGGTTTTCTATTTCTTTGATAAAGTTCTTAAGGATCTTACTGGTTTCATCCTTAGTTATTAAAAAGAAAACCCATGTAAATCTACTATAATCATCAGTGACTATTAAGGAATACTTCTTATGCATTAAACTACTCACAAAGGTTAGACCAAACAAATCCATATGTAGCATAAACAAAAGCTTAGTAATGGGATTCAGAACTTTGGACTTACAAGAAGCTCTGTGTTGCTTCCTTTTAAGATAAGCAACACAGGTTTGGTCATTTTCAAAATGTTTTGAAGGCAATCCTCTTACAAGATTATCCTTGACAAGCTTATTTATGTTTTTAAAATTAATATGACTAAGTATTTTGTGCCAGAGCATTGATTCATCTAATGTAGCCTTTGCAACAAGATAAGTCAAATTCTCTTTAGGAATAATGTTCTTCATATCAAAACTGTACATATTGTCCTTTTTAGGAATTTTAAGAAGTATCTGATTTTCATCAGGAAACTTAAAATTAGGAGATAAGACAAGACATTCAGTGTCAGTAAAAAGGACATAGTTCTTTTTGTCACACATCTGTGAGACACTAAAAAGATTGAATTTTAACTCATTGACAAAGTATACATCTTTAAAATCAAGATTATCAGTCTTAAGTGTTCCTTTACCAGTAATTCTACCACCATATGCACCTCCTCCAAATGCAACATAACCTCCATCAAATTCCTTGAAATCTAAGAGATAAGCTATGTTCCCAGTCATGTGCCTTGAGCATCCACTGTCAACAAATCCTTTATCATCATGTTGTGGCTTGCCCTGCACATAAAGAATAAGGAAATTAGATTCCTTTGGGGACCCAAGCCATTACTGACTTGGATCTGCCTTGTGCATCAATGTAGTTGTGTCTTTTAAAAGCAAGTGATGCACCATTAGGTTTGGTAGGTCTCCAAACCCAATATGCTAAGGACTTTACAACATTTACCCCTTTTACCTTAACAGTATTAACTAGTGCTGTATATTACCTAGCAGTATTAACTACTATAGGCCTAACAGTGTTAACCTTTTGATGAAAATACTTGTTAGTTAATCCCGTTTTCTTATAAAAGGGCCTTTTAGCAGTTGCTTGTGCTTGTTTAAAAAAATGTGTCTTTGATTTAGCACTATGAACTGCTATTTTGTGGTAAGCAGTATTAACAGGCCTAACAGTATTAAGTGGTGTGAGGCTAGTTTTTAATAAAACTGCTTTTGGAGACATATTCCTGTGTACACTAGGGTGTCTGGTTTTGGCATGCACCCTATTGTAATTATTTCTAGATACTATGCCTCTTCTTTGATGATTATCACAATTAATCTGCAAATGATTAAAACTTCCACATATAAAGCAAGCCTTGTTATACATCACAAAATCTTTTCTTAGTTGATTGGATTTCTGTCCATTCCAATTCCTCTAATTCCCCCTAGGAGATTGTGATCTATACATTTCTGCATACCTAACTGACTTTTTGACTGGTTTTTCATGATTTTTTTGTTTAGTAAATTCTACCTTTTTATTAACAGGAAAAACAGTTTCTTTATCAATGTTAGGTGAACCCTCAACAAAGCTACTTATGTCTTGTGATACTTGTTCTTCTACCAAAGACTCTTCATTATTTTCTTTAGAATTATTTGATTTTTTTTATCACAAACAACATTAGAATCTTGCTCATTACCCTTAGGACTACTATCTATAGGACTATTATCCTTAGGACCATAACCTTTGAACTTAGGCTCTTTGAATTCTTCAAGACCATAATAAGACAGATCTAGCTTGTTAGGTCTATTATAGATTAAAAGATGTGGTGGAGGAACTGCACTATACCCTAAACCCTTTTTACATTTGTCAGATATCTGACTTCCTAACAACTAGTCTAAGTCTTTTGAGTCCTTATCAAATTTCTCAATTTTAAAATCAATGCCATCTTTTTCTTGCTTAACCTTTTCAAACTCACTTTTAAGCACATTTATTTCATAGTCTTTACAAGCTACATCTCTTTTAAGAACTCCTATTTCTTCACTAAAAAGAACCTCATTCTTTTTATATGTGATAATTTGATCTTCTAGAGTTGCTAAACCTCTTTTATAAGTAGTTGCTTTAAATTCAGATTCATTAAGCTTAACAAGCAAATCATCACACTGTTTCTTAAGAGTTTCATAGTTTTTCAGACAAGTTTTAGAGCAAGTTTTAT
The DNA here is from genome assembly GCA_026074375.1 of Tanacetum coccineum. NCBI lineage: Eukaryota > Viridiplantae > Streptophyta > Magnoliopsida > Asterales > Asteraceae > Tanacetum > Tanacetum coccineum. Next base: position 29,009 of record BQNB010003386.1, read on the forward strand.
CAGTGTATACCTCTGAGTCTGAAAATGCCATTAGAGCCATGTTTGTCTGAACTTGTTCTTCTGCCATGTCACTCCAATCAAAACCTACACCATCTATAGCCAACATTGCCTTTGAAGATTTGTCTTCATTGTTTCCTTGCTTCCTGGTGTTGTCTTGATTCCTGAACTGACTTTCCTTGCTTCTTGGTGCTCTACACTCTCTGGCAAAGTGTCCCAACTTATGACAGTTGTAACACTCAACCTTGGATTTATCATACCCAGCAATATCATTAGCATTAATGAAAATCTTCTTGCCTGTCCTCTGATAATACTTCTTTGCCCTCACACTTAGCAGAGAGAGCTGCCACTTCAAATCCATTGCTTCCAAATCATCTTCATGAATTTGCTCTAAGTCCTGGTGTAGGACATTAGAACCATTTGGATTTTCAACCATGAAAGCATACACAGTATTATCACTGACGCTAGCAGTACTAACTTGTGGGCTAGCAGCATTAACATTAGGGCTAGCAGTACTAACTTGTGGACTAGCAGTGTTAGTATCATTAGTACTATTAGTGTCTGGAGTAGTCATGAAGGCCAAGTTCTGAGCACCACTGCTTCCACCAATAGATTTCTTTACCTTTTGTTCAACAATTTTTAAGTTGTTGTACAAATCATCTATGCTTATAGTTTTAACCTCAGGCTTATTCGTCCACACAACTACATGAGTGTTCCACTCCGGTAGTAAGCTACTCAAAAATTTTGAGTTTAAATCTTCTTGGGCAATAACCACACCCAGAATAGCAAGCCTACTGACTATCTTCTGAATCTTATTGAAGATAGAGCCAAGAGACTCTGCACTTGTTGCATTGAAATTCTCATGCTGCTGCTTCAAAAGTGTCTTTTGAGTTTTCTTGGTAGCTGCATTACCTCCAAATCTTGTTTCAATGGAAACAAATATTGATTTTGCATCAGGATACTGGCTGAATGTGAGTTGATGTTCATTAAAAAGAGCCATCAGTAGCAAGCTCCTTGCCTTGACATCATTCTTCTTATTTGTCTTTTCTTCAGCAGTTGTTGGTATAGACATCTTTGTCACTGAAGTACCATTCTCCTGAACTGTTTGTGGTACTAAGACCCATGAATCACCATTTTCTATGACCTCCCAGAGTGCATAGTCTTGGATCTGGAAGTACTGCTTAATCCTTATAACCCACATCTCATACTCACCCAGTTTGAGTATGGGAAGCTTTGCAGTAGGACCACTATTTGTAGATTCAAGCTCCATGTCTTCTAGATCAAAGTTTCTCAAAGCAAAGCTCTGATACCACTTGTTGATCCCAAACCTAGATCGATTCCTTAGGTTGTCTAAGGTTAAATTACCTTGGATAAATCCAAAATAACTTGTTGTAGAAACTTTGTATGTATATTAAAGTGTATGCGGAATCTACACCTTAATACCTAGAAGTATTATGAATAAAACAGTAATCTTGAACAAACAAAGATATAACCAAACGCTCCAATATTATTAGATCAATAATACGAGTACTCTTCACTTAGTACTAGGGTTTACAACCTTGAAGCTTTTCTTAATCGACTTTGACAACTATGAAGACTTATGTGCAAAACTGATATCCCAACTAATGCCCTAGAGCCTCCTTTTATAGACTTAAGGAGTCCTAGTCGGCTTATAATACATTCCTAATATATCTTAATCTTTTCTAAACATAAACGTAATCTTTTAAATAAATACAGTATGTATATCTTGTACATAAATATCTCAATACTAATCTTCACAAGTATTCTTGTTCTCCAAACAATCTTTATCTCTTTAATTCGTCTTTATCCTCTTGACAGTAGAAAGTCTTCAAGCAGTTGTAATCCTTTCACCAGCAGCACTAATAAACATAAGCAGTAGTAACATTAGTACTAGCAGTACTAATATATACTAACAGTAGTAACTTGTACTAGCAGTCTTAACATTTACTACTAGCAGCACTAACTACTTAGCTTATATTTTAGTCTTCAACACTGAGCAGTCTTAACTTCAACTAACAGCAGTAACTCTATGCTATCAGTACTAAATTACACTAACAGTAGTAACTAGCAGTGGTAACATTATACTACCAGTACTAACCACTTAGCATAATTTCCATTATGTACCTGAGCAGTAGTAACTTTTAAGAATCCATGAAGTCTTTTAAGTCCCAACAATCCTCCCCTAAACTTGATGTTCATCTTCTGAATCTTCAAGTTTCTTCTTTAAAAGTCTTCATCATACTCAGGAAGATGCATTCAAACCTTTCATTGACCTTTTTGCTGCTTTACCATAAGCTTTAGCAGCTGATAGCACATCTTATTTTGATGATCAGTTTGAAGTTTCTTGTTTAGCATATTGGTGATGGTTACTGGTGTGAGGGGATATCTCTTTTCAACCAACATAAAAATGTGGAGATTATCAAACCTTACAAAGTGAACTCCAGATGAATCAATCAACTTCCAAATGGTCTCCATGTATCCTTGTAAAGTTCTCCATACATCACTCCTTTTGTCTGGTTCAAACATGACTTTCAAATCTCCCTATAACACTCTTTCTAATTCATCTTCAGGCCTTTTATCACTATACTTTGTCTTTACTATCCTCCAAAGTGCCTCCAAGTCTTCTTTGTCTATTCCTTGTAGCATCCTTATCATTGAAGAGTGTCTCTTGGAACTTCCATCTGCTCTTATCAACTGATAATGTACCACCATACCTTCTTTATAAAGCTTGTAATCAATAATCACTGGTAGTTTGGTAGCAATTGGCATAACATCAATTGTTATATCTTCATCCTTTTTAATCACCAAATGCTTCATTAACTCACCTTCATCATCTTCACTAGCTTCTTCAACTTCATCTAACTCTTTGTCTTCCTCCATTCTTTGTTTCTTTGAGGATTCTTGTTGTTGCTCTTTTCCTGCTCTTTTCCTTCTAAGCATCTTCTTTTTGCTGCCTTTAGCTGTCTCCTCACTACCTTCTACCTTCTTTTCTTTGCTTTCATGTACCTTAGAACCCATAGCCACAAAGGTATTTACCCTCTTCATTTCCTTGTCAAACAACTTTTGAATTTCATTAAAACTCTTTCCCTTCAGCTGTTTGTATGTGTATCCACCTATGTGCTTAAGATAGGTAGACATTTGAGTTCTCTTTTGTGCCTTAGTAGGAGGTCTGTTTCTCTTTTCTTATGCTCTGAGTGCAGCAAAATGTTTTCTTCTTTTCTCCATTAGTTCCATAAATAGTTTTCCTTTTTCCTCATTTGTTAACTCCTCTCTTTCTTTTGATTGAAGTCTTTCAGCCAGCAATCTATCAGCCTTCATTATAGCTTGTGTAGTTTCCCATGACTCAATCAATGCTATGTTAGCTTCTTCTTCTTCTTGTTTCCTTGCTAGCTTTTGTTCTTCTATTAATTTAGCATCCAACTTAGCTTAAATATCTCTTGCAATTTGTTCATCAAGAGTAATTTAATCTTTTCTTTTTAAAGGAACTTCAGGCTCAACCATAATACCTTTTCCTTTGTCTTTAGAAATTGAAGGTTGTGCCTCTTATGGAACTCTGAACTTACTTGGCTCCTGTACTACTACCCCTTTAGCCTTGGGTCTTGTAGTTGTTGTTGTTGTAGCAGCAGTAGTAATAACTTTAGGCTTAGCTGCTTTGATCTAAATAAGTGTCTGAGCCAAAGTGATTTCCTCAATAGTTGTAGGAGCAGCACTATCTTCAAAACACCAGTACTTACCCAAATGTCAATCCAAAAATCAATTTTCATCATCAAATCTAATTCTCACAAGCTCTCTTTCTGTTTTTATGCTCACATTTTCTCTCAATTTTTTTTGCTCACATAATCACTTATTTTTGTTTTTATGCACACATCTCTCTTTCTATTTTTAAGCTCACTTAATCTCTCATTTCTTTTTGGCTCACCAAGACACTCTTTCTGTTTTTATATGACAGTTGTGTATAAAGTTCCATCAATTCCAATAGTTTCATACTGTCCTCCCCACTTCCAAGTGTGTAACCTCTTGAGAGAGGTAGATCATTGGACTATTTAGATGTAATCTCAAACCTAGTTTGAGCATCCACATCCCCCAATATGGTATCTTGGCACCTGGGACCACTACCTAAACTAATTCCCTAAGGAGTTAATTCATTAAGTGTTGCCATGGATTGGGTCTTATTTGATGTTACCATTGTCCTGCTCTGCTTCAAAGCTAGAAGTAGTAGTGGCAGCCCTTTCCATTCTATCACCCAACTCCTTATGGACAGCATCATCACCAACCTTTTTCAGGGGGACCACTAGACTGAGATATCTTGGTGTCCCGACCTCTTTTGACATGCCTAGATGCTTTTGATTCTTTTAACATACTTTTGATATATCATATCCTTCCATCCATACTTGACTGCATATTGACATAATAGGCCTCCCCTCAAACAATGCTTCAAGAGATAAGAATTTGCTCAACAGTTGTAACTTTGGCACTCAGCAACAGTAACTTTTGCCTGGCAGTAGTAATTTTTTGCTTAACAGTATTAATTATGTCTTCAATAATTATGCAACAACATGCCTCTATTCATCACAAACACACTAGAAAAGACTAGATAGACATGTGAGAATTCATGAGGATCCATATTTATGCATAACCTATGAATAAAAGTTAAAAACTATGATCCAAGATCATTAACCTTCTCTCAAACATTTCTTCAAAGGTGAAGCACTCATCATCAGATATTCAATATGCTTTTTCTGCAGATGTTAGTCCATAGCATAAAAATACAAGATCTAAAGTATTTTCTTATTGACAGCATCAAATATGACTAACAGTTTTAACAAGAAGTCTTAAGTATAACTAGCAGTTTTAATTATACTTAGCAGTATTAATTGAGAAAACTAACAGTATTAATCCTTTACAAAACTTTTACAAAAACATAAAGAATAAGGAAATTAGATTCCTTTGGGGACCCAAGCCATTATTGACCTGAATCTGCCTCTTACATCAACATAGTCATATATCTTCAAAGTGATTGATGCACTATTAGGTTTGATAGGTCTCCAAACCCAACATGCTGAGGCCTTAACTGCATTAACCCGATTTGTCCTAACAGCATTAAAATGACTTTGTCTGGCAGTATTAAGTGAAATTAGGTCAGACCTAGTTAAGATTCTTCTTGGAACCATGTGCCTTTTTGGATTGGGGTGAGTAATTCTTGGAGAATTTTGATGGTTCACCCTTCTTGCATTATTTCACACTAGTTTTTCCTCCCTTTGACCATTTAACTGTCTTTTTTGTTTACATGTATACTAGAGGTGATTAAAACTTTCACAGACATAGCATGCTTTATTATACATTACAAAGTTACTTCCTAGTTGTTGGGACTTCAGATTATTCCAATTTCTTTGGTTTCCCCTAGGACCTTTTGATATGTACATCTCAGTATACCTAATTGTTTTCCTAACTGGTTTTTCTTGTTGTTTTGGTCTAACAACATCAACTTTAGGAATAGTAGGAACAACAGTATTCTTTTCTACCACAATAGGAGACTCAACTTCATCCTCGTTATCAGAACCCCATTCTTCAATCAAAGGAGCATTAGAATTTTTTTTTGTCTCATTTGAAGAATTTTCACAAACACTTTTATTGGCCCTTAATCCATAGCCTTTAAACTCAGGCTCTTTAAATTCATCAAGACCAGAATAAGACAGATCAAGCTTGTTAGGTCTATTATAGATTAAAGGGTGTGGTGGAGGAACTGCACTATATCCAAAACCCTTTTTATAATTGTCAGTTATCTGACTTCCTAACAACTGATCTAAGTCTTTTGAGGCCTTATCAAATTTCTCAATTTTAAATTCAATGCCATCCTTTTCTTGCTTAACTTTTTCAAACTCACTTTTAAGCATATTTATTTCATAGTCTTTACAAGCTACTTCTCTTTTAAGAACTCCTATTTCTTCACTAAAAAGAACCTCATTCTTTTTATAAGTGATAATTTGATCTTCTAGAGTTGCTAAACCTCTTTTATAAGTAGTTGCTTTAAATTCAGATTCATTAAGCTTAACAAGCAAATCATCACACTGTTTCTTAAGAGTTTCATAGTTTTTCAGACAAGTTTTAGAGCAAGTTTTATCAGTGTATACCTCAGAGTCTGAAAATGCCATTAAAGCCATGTTTGTCTGAACTTGTTCTTCTGCCATGTCACTCTAATCAAAACCTACACCATCTATAGCCAACATTTCCTTTAAAGATTTATCTTCATTATTTCCTTGCTTCCTGGTGTTGTCTTGATTTCTGAACTGACCTTCCTTGCTTCTTGGTGCTCTACACTCTCTGGCAAAGTGTCCCAACTTATGACAGTTGTAACACTCAACCTTGGATTTATCATACCCAGCAATATCATTAGCATTAATGAAAATCTTCTTGCTTGTCCTCTGATAATACTTCTTTTCCCCCATACTTAGCAGAGAGAGCTGCCACTTCAAATCCATTGCTTCCAAATCATCTTCATGAATTTGGTCTAAGTCCTGATGTAGGACATTAGAACCATTTGGATTTTCAACCATGAAAGCATATACAGTATTATCACTGACGCAAGCAGTACTAACTTGTGGACTAGCAGTGTTAGCATCATTAGTACTGTTAGTGCTTAGAGCAGTCATGAAGGCCAAGTTCTGAGCACCACTGCTTCCACCAACAGATTTCTTTACCTTTTTTTCAACAATTTTGAAGTTGTTGTACAAATCATCTATGCTCATAGTTTCAACCTCAGGCTTATTCATCCATACAACTACATGAGTGTTCCACTCAGGGGGTAAGCTGCTCAAAAATTTTGAGTTTAAATCTTCTTGGGTAATAACCACACCCACAATAGCAAGCCTACTGACTATCTTCTAAAGCCTATTGAAGATAGAGTCAAGAGACTTTATACTTGTTGCATTGAAATTCTCATACTACTGCTTCAAAAGTGTCTTTTAAGTTTTCTTGATAGCTGCATTACCTCCAAATCTTGTTTTAATGGCAGCAAACATTGATTTTGCATTAGGGTACTGGTTGAATATGAGTTGATATTCATTGGAAAGAGCCATCAGTAGCAAGCTCCTAACCTTCACATCATTCTTTTTATTTGTCTTCTCTTCAGCAGTTACAGGTATAGACATCTTTGTAAATGATGTACCATTATCCTGTGTTGTTTATGGTACTGACACCCATGAATCACCATTTTCTATCACCTCCCAAAGTACATAGTCTTGGATCTGGAAGTACTATTTAATCCTTATAACCCACATCTTATACTCACCCAGTTTGAGTATGGGAAGTTTTGCCGTAGGACCACTATTTGTAGATTCAAGCTCCATGTCTTCTAGATTAAAGTTTCTCAAAGCAAGGCTCTGATACCACTTGTTGATCCTAAACCTAGATCGATTCCTTAGGTTGTCTAATGTTAAATTACCTTGGATAAATCCAAAATAACTTGTTGTAGAAACTTTGTATGTATATTAAAGTGTATGCGAAATCTACACCTTAATACCTAGAAGTATTATGAATAAAACAGTAATCTTGAACAAACAAAGATATAACCAAATGCTCCAATATTATTAGATCAATAATACGAGTACTCTTCACTTAGTATTAGGGTTTACAACTTTGAAGCTTTTCTTAATCGACTTTGACAACTATAAAGACTTATGTGCAAAACTGATATCCCAACTAATGCCCTAGAGCCTCCTTTTATAGACTTAAGAAGTCCTAGTCGGCTTACAATACATTCCTAAGATATTTTAATATTTTCTAAACATAAACGTAATCTTTTAAATAAATACATTATGTATATCTTGTACATAAATATCTCAATACTTATCTTCACAAGTATTCTTGTTCTCTAAATCATCTTTATCTCTTTAATTCATCTTTGTCCTCTTGACAGTAGAAAGTCTTCAAGTAGTTGTAATCTTTTCACCAGCATCACTAATAAACATAAGCAGTAGTAATATTAGTACTAGCAGTACTAATATATACTCACAAAAGTAACTTGTACTAGCAGTCTTAACATTTACTACTAGCAGCACTAACTACTTAGCTTATATTTTAGTCTTCAATACTAAGCAGTCTTAACTTCAACTAACAGCAGTAACTCTATGCTATCAGTACTAAATTACACTAACAGTAGTAACTAGCAGTGGTAACATTATACTACCAGTACTAACCACTTAGCATAATTTCCATTATGTACCTGAGCAGTAGTAACCTTTAAGAATCATAAAGTCTTTTAAGTCCCAACAATTTCACTGATAAGGCGATGATGAATATAATTGACCACATTGGAAGAAATTAAGTGATGTTGCTTGGCTAGGCAACTAATGAAGTGTGCAGTCGTGACTCACTTGATATTTCTTATAACCTTTCCATTTTATCAGAGCCTTAAACTTTGTCTGGATATAGTTTACGTTAGGCGTAAATGTTAATTACACAGTTTCTTATGAGAATGGTTTGTCATTCTCACCAGTGCCGACGTTACTAACATGCCTTACAATTAGGCGCATGTTAAAGTGATAAAAACCTTATCAATTTGAGGGGTGTTATGAGATAATAATGGCAATGATGATATTGTTTGGCAATTGAGTGTTTGTGGTGCACATTAACCTGGAACTTTTTCGGCAAATTTTGTGTGGTGCCCTCCTTTGCAGATCTGAGCCTTGCAAAAATTTTATAAGAAAAATGATTGTTATGCCTAAATAACAAGCCTACTTGTATGCCTAATGATGTGATTGGTGGATTTGAAAAAGTGATTAGTGGAAATTTAGAGAGAGAAAATACATAATAAAATTGTACATGTGATTTATACATTAGGCATGTATTTAGGCATGGTTTGTAGGCCGAAATAGCATTACTCATTTTATAAAGCTTTTATCATCTCATACTTTTTCAGTTAGGATGGATTTTTCCCCTTAATTTATTCTGCATGTGAAACATTTTAATAATTTTTTAATTTTTTACCATGGAGTATGAAGCCACGATGATCATCAGAAGTAAATTGAAATATTTTTCTTTAATACAAGAGAAATTGAATGAGAGCAAAAGGAATTTATTTAGGAGTTTTTGTTTCGAAAAATGGTTGGAACTTTCCTTCTTTGACCATGAGCCACATCTTTTACATTACATCCTTAAAAAACAAGGTTTTGTGGATTATGCTCATTATGATATGCCCATAATCTATCATGTCGAAGGTTGAAGTTTACATTTTGGTCGGCCTCAGTTTTCACTTGTAAAAGCGCTTCGTTTTGGAACTGTTAGTTTTCGATTATGAAGGACAGGTCATGTTAATTTTGTATCAAGGGTATTACCTAACAAAGTGGGTGTTAAAGTTACCAACCTAGACATAGTTGGTGTTATTAAGGATGAAAAGCTATTTGGTGATTTAAGTAACGAAGATGTAGTACGGGTTTGTCTTTTGTTATCGTTGGAGGTGATTTTCATGGGTAGGTTGCTACGTGGATCGTAATGAAGATTGGGTCACATGCCGTTTGGTTAAAAAACATGATTAAATGGAATGTTTTTCCCATAGAGGGAGTACATCATGGAGTCATTGTTCGACTGATTCTCAATGTTGTATCAAAACACAAATGGGAACACCTTAAGGGACTCAACAAATTACATAATTATATTCCAAGTTATGTGCTATTTGGGTTTGTTTGGGCTTTCAAGGTCATTCTTTTGTTTTTTTATTCTTATATACACATTCGTCTAATTTACCTCATTTGTAATATTGTAAACCTTTTGATAGATCTGGATTCTGGAGTCTTGTGAACAAAGCATTTTATGGTGGAATAAAGAACCAAATGTCATACCAAGGGCATTGACGTGGTTGATGAAGGAAATATTTAATAGATCTGATTATATTATTAATTGGCAACTTAAGGTAATCTAATTTATTAATAAAGTTGAGCTATTGCATTTATTTCAAACTAAATCGGATATGTTGATGAATGTTTGTAGGAATTTAAGGTGATTACTGATCTGACAGCAACAATATCTGAGCTCAAAAGCGATTGGTATAATAACTTCCGTGACTTTTTTATGGTTTACTTACCAAGGAATCCTCCAAGTATATACAATGATCTTTACGAAGATTACCTAAATAAGTTATCTGCCTCTCGAAAGCGAGCAAAGATAGCTACCAAGGATTTACCTATTATACCTAGGTGTGACAGTAATTGCTTGATAAAAGAAATAAGACTAAAGGATAATGTGATTACCCAGTTGAACACACGCATTTTCAAACTTGAGGCTATTATTCAGGTCTTATTAACCTAACATCACTTTTTTAATTTATTTTTACAAATTTCCACCATAGTTGTTTAAAAAAAATTTAAAAATTACAAGTGTTGGGCCGTAAAAGAAACGCTGGCTATAGGGTACAGAACTTCATAGAACTAAACATTGTCATTGTGTTTCCTATTAGTATGTATGTAATAATTTGTTTTTTAACATGATAACTTGGACTTTCGGCAATATTTTGTTTCCTTAAGCCAAGATTTTTGCGCAGAACTAAAAAAGGAATTCATTGAATTGACCGGCGCACCTTTTTTTGGTATTTTTCCATCGCTGCAAGATCAAAATTCTGATGACGATGTTATTAAGGTACTGAAGTTAACGTAATTATCATTTGTATCACCCTAATAAACGGAAACATATTTAAACACATCGACTGGACACAAGAATATCTTATCCAAGAAGAAATAAGATTGGGGGCTGAACAAGAAGAAAGTTGGCGTTTGCAAGAACAGAAGATGATGGTAGAGGTGTTTGTGAAGAGGTTGAAGGAGGAAGTGATGTTACGTGTTGAAAAAGAAAAACTGGTAAATTATGAAAAGGAAAAGCATAAAAGAAGACATGCTCTTATGAATTCAGATCATTGGAAGGCATCTACCTCTAGGATTAGCAACCATAAGAAGAGTCAATGTTCTAGTGATTTTTTAGCTTACTATTGGGGCGCGGCGTATGCCATGGCCAAAAAGGATAGAGAGTCCAATCACTTATCTAATGAAGATATGGGTTACGCATGTTTAGTACAGGGATGTGTTGTAAGCTGTGAAGGAGTATATGGCTCTTTCAACTACAGAGGCGGAGTATATGGCTCTTACGGAGGCTGTGAAGGAAGCTATTTGGCTAAGGGGACTCTTGGAAGAGTTAGGCGTAGAGCTTAACACTGTGGCAGTTAATTGTGATAATCAGGGCGCGATTCACTTATCGCGGAATCATGTTTTTCATGAAAGGACTAAGCACATCAATGTGCGTTATCACTTTATCAGAGAGGTCTTGGAAGCAAAGACGGTTAAAGTTCTGAAGGTGGGTACTGAACACAATGCTGCGGATGCCTTGACGAAGGTGGTACCTGGACTCAAGTTACAACATTGCTTGGAGTTGCTGAATGTTGGTGTAGGCTAATATAAAGCCTAAGGTGGAAATTGTTGTGTTTAGTCTTTATTTTAGCAAAAGTCCAGGGTAGTCAAGTGTTAAGTTTTTATGGGCTAACTTGTGTCCCAAGTCCAGCCCATGTGTTTTAGGGTTTGTTCTCCCCCCTCATCTCTATAAAAGGAGGTGAGGGGGGAGGGGATTGAACACTTCATTCTTTCAATACTAATCATTCGATTAGGGTTTATCATCTTGTGCTCTTTTTCTTTCTTTTCTGTCGATCAATATATTCTGCTAGGGTGTGTTCTTTATTCGACATCGAAGTTATCCGTTCTAGTATCGAGAGTGTAGGGTATCAAAACCTACACGTATGATCATGAATGGTGTGACTGGTATATCACACTAAGGGAATGTTTATAGGTAACCATTATTATTCCTTAACAGCCTACATTTTATGAAACGGATATGCATTTGTATTTTCATTTTATACTTATGTAGTTGATGTTAAGCTTAATAACTTGAGTGATGCGAACAATGGTCGACTTTATAAAGATAAATCCTTGGGAAACTAGTTTATATTTGGTTTTTACTTTTTGGGAGATTAGTTGTGATTTAAGTAAATATTATATATTTAACCAAATGTCCAAGTGGGAGTTTGACAATAAGAATACCATTAAATGTTGACATGACTCAACTATACACTGCCTTATCTGCTCAATATACCACTCAAATCATAGGAGACTTGTTTAGGCTTGGTTTAGTATCTTTAAGAGACTATTTTTTAATTATTTTAGTAGTTTGTTATGAAGCCAGTGGTTGTTTGACATTTAAAGACCCAGCCTATAATGGTAGAATAAGTGTTAGTGCATATGCAATGACTATAAAAGGATACAACATTAGATGCCTTATATGATGAATCAAACCATGGGAGACTTATGTTGCTTAAGATCTCCTCGGTAATGCTAAAACAATATAACATCCATTGGCTAACCTGACCAACATATAAGTGACTCCCTGGGAGACTAGTTGTATGTTGGTTTAAAATCTTTGGTTTATAATATTTGGGAGACTAGTTGTTAAGTAAATATTTTATATTTAACCAAGTGTCCAAGCGAGAGTTTGACAATAAGAATACCATTAAATGTTGACATGACTCAACTATACACTGCCTTATATGATAAAGATATCACTCAACATTGGGATACTTGTTTAGGTTTGGTTCAGTATCTTTGGGAGACTATTTTTTAATTATTTAAGTATTTTGTTATTTTGGTTGTTTGACATTTAAAGACCCAACTTGTAATGGCATAATACATGTAAATGCATATGCAATGGCTATAAAATTATACAACATTAGATGCCTTATCTGATGAATCAAATATTGGGAGACTTGTGTTGCTTTGGTTATATATCTATTCGTCCCTAATTAGTAAATAGTTCGTTTTTTGATTAAGATCTCTTGTAGAATAGTTAATGATTGGTTTAAAAGGTATTGTTGACAAGTTAGTGTTTGGTTTACACGCCGTCCCTCGATAATGCTAAAATAACTATAACTGTATATGGAATGTTTCAAAGGGATATAACATCTATTGGCTAACCTAACCAAGATATAAGTGACTCCCTGGGAGACTAGTTGTATGTTGGTTTAAAATCTTTAGGATGCTTTGTTTACAATCTTTTACAATAAGAATAAACTTAAATGTTGACAGGACTCAACTATTAAGAATTAAACACCAAACCTGTAAAGGTAGGTTAAGTGTAAATGCATAAGAGATGGCTAAAAATGGATAGACCACCAGATGACTTAAATGAACAAGATATGAGGCAATCACTGGGAGACTAGATTTTTTATGTTAAATAAAACTTTGAGAGACTAATTTGCAATGGTAGAATAACTATTCATATTTGGTTAAAATATCTTGGTGACTAGTTTATCATTAAGTTTGATTTAAAATATCTTGGAGACTAGTTTGCAATGACAGAACAAGTATTCACACACAAACACCCTCCCTCTTATCTTATTAAGATATGAGTCATTGGAAACTAGTTTAAAAGCTTTGTGATGCTAGGTTGCAATTTGTTTAATGAATTTTATTTTATAGACTACTACTAGTTTGACAATAAGAATACACTTAAATGTTTACATGACTCAACTATTCACAATTAAAAACCCCCTATAATTGCAGAATAACTATAATTGGAACAAAGTTGATGTTTTACTATTATAATATAAATAATTCATGTTACTAGTTTAATTGTATGTGGTTGTTTGACTATTACAATAAGTAAACCCCTCATTAAATTCAAGTTTAGTTTCTAGAAGGGAATGCCCCTTTATTTAAAGGTTTCCTTGTTTGTGTATCCATGCACACCCAAAATTTCATCCACACTCCCTCATTGGAAATGTCTGACTACATACCCATTGAGCTACAATATGATATAATCAATCGCCTTCTTGTTAAGTCCATACTTGCATTCTAAAACATTTCAAAGCAATGGAAGTCTTACAAAGACTCATCTGATTTCATCCAACAATACGGTTATCGTGAAAGTGCTAATTATTCCTTTACCTTAACATACGAACAAGGCTTTCAAAGTTTCATGCGTATGGTTAACGAAGATTTCTAATTCACACCACTTAATTCAAATCTACAACTTTCATGTCTTTCACCTATCGGCACTTCTGAAGGTATTTGGTGTTTTCTTATGGATCAAATATGATGATGTTCTATGGAACCCATCCATTAGAAAATCCATATGGGTAATCGTCCCTTACTTCGTCAGTCAACTAGGAGCTGAAAAATTATCCCTTAGTTTTGGTGTCCGACCGGACACTTTAGACCCGACACTTCTAAAGATTTCTTACCCCTATGGTGGTCATGGCCCATGGTTTGTGAATGTGTATACTGTGAGCACAAGCAGCTAGTACCCGGTAGAGAATCATCGGTTGCCAAGAGAAACCGTCAGAATTAGAAAGCGCTCAGGTCAAGCTGTGTTGGGGCATTTTATTTACTGGGTAGGTTACGAAAGGATCCTAGGTGATGATGGTAATTTCGCAAAAACTTATGTCCTTGTATCCTTTGTTTTGATAAATCACCATTTCCAAGTCTTTGAAATACCACAACAGTTGAGAGATGTACTTCCATCTCCTATCCACATTTCTCAGTTAAAATCCTTGGTTGTTCTATCAAGAACATTCTCTGTTGGTGACATCGTAAGTCTATGTGGATAGGATTTAGCTATCGACGGTGCTTCTGTTACGTCGTTTAGCATGTTATTTATCATTCCCATAATGTATTCTATCAAATTAATATGTTTCACTAACAATGATGCACCAATCGTTGAAGTTGATGAACTCGGGTATTAACTGGCTTACACCCTACAACTTTACGATCCTATTTCTGAAGAGTTTTGGGGCGTGTGTATGGAAGCTGATGGTGGCTCGTTCTACATCGACACTTATAAGGAATCACTTATGCTACTAAATCGCACGGATCGTTCACTCTGCAGTTTGACCCTCTAGTCTGATTGTTGGTCTTAGGATGTGTGTTTTATGTAACAAGTTTATGATTTCCATGTTTCAAGTCTATGTTTTTCCTTATATGTTATGTTTATTGTATAATGATCAGTTTTGGTAACATCTTGATGGTTATCTATTATGTAATATGAATGATCAGTTTTGGTAACCTCTTTATGGTTATCTACTATGTCTATACAAACGAATGCTTAACTATTTAAACTACATTTGTTTATAGGCAAAACCTCCAGAAGTATTGATCCAGGCCAAAGTTTTTAAGACAATAGGAATAGATCCAACAACATACAACATATCCTTTAGGAACGGAACGAATGTTCCAAAACAGGGCGGGGTATTTGGGGATTGCGGTATATGGGTATGCATATTTTTATACCGCTTGTCACATGGCATCTCATTGGATGTTGGAAATCCTATCCAGACTGCATTAGCTTATCGTGAACAGATGGCGAAGTTTTTTTTAAACACAGTGTGGGTAATTGGTACCTATATGGTATGAAGGATTTGTTTAAGAAATATGACCATAACTTTGAATTATTATGTGGTTGTTTTGATTTTTTGCTTCAATCTTTGTATTTGGTAACATATGTAACTGAAACATTTAGTCATACTGCTTCAAACTGTTGACGTTTCTAAAAGATCATAACCATTTGTAGATAGGAAAGGTCACAACTGTTGACGTTTCTAAAATATCATAACCATTTGTAGATACCATCTATATAATGGAAAGGAAGCAAACACTTGAATAAATACCGAAAACCACAAAGCCTGTAAGTTCAAACAATGTCAAGGCGGATTAGAGTAATCAAGGAGTTAAAAAACAGAAAGGGCATCAAACCTTGGAAATCGTTAACCTTTTTTATGAACTGCAACTTCGCCAAAGGTAATCTGTGCTAAAATAATGAATCAGATTAACGAATCACAGTTACGCACATTTGAGAAAAAGGAATTCGTTAGAGCGATGTAGAAACTAGAAGGTGTTCAACAGAATAAGAAAGTTTAAAAATATGATTATCTAGTTTATTTAATGTTTGATGTGTTCTATCATGTTTAATTTGCTCACCGAATAATGATTATTAATAATGTTATTTTATATATAACAAAATGTGATATATAAATCGTTTGGATACGGAAATGCAAATTTGTTATGTATGTTTTGTGTAGTGATGATCTTATGTTTTTACCTAATATTGGATTTGCATAAAAAAATGTATTACATAACATCTGAAATGCATAACAAAGAATACAGTCAACATTAATGCAATAAACTACAAATCATCCAAGTGATATGATTCATACGGTGTTGACGATTCCCCTTTTTTTTAACTGATGAATCGTATAACCTTGTGAAGTAAACGGATGTGAGGGGTCATAAGTATTGTTAGTTGAATCTTCCTGTTGTGTCATCCAGTTGTTCATTGGATTATATGAATATTGCCTCTATTCAGCGGGTACAGCCCACTCACTTATTCTCATTGCATCTTCTGTAAACGGTACAAGTACAATCTGCGTAGGACATGAATTTACGTTTGTCGCTTTCGAGGTGTCTTTGGCTGTTAAACAGTAATACGTTATAATGAGTACAGATTACTAAATTACATGTATACACCTTGTTGAGTGGTTAATATAAATTACCTCTTGTGCTTCCAAATCATACCAGTCCTGGTATATGCTGCCATTCCTTGCCCGTTCTTCATCCACGAAGAATTGTAGGTCATCGTCGTCGTTTACCTTGAAAGTTTCTGAACCCATTTTGTAATATAAAGAAATGACAGAATTGTCATTGATGTCAAAATTTTTACCCAAATATCTTAATAGTTTAAGGTATTCTATCTCTTTTGGCAGTAACACAAGACGCTTTGATGATTCATACATCAAGGTCACCTTAAAATTCATTGCCAAAGGAGAAGTCACAGTTTATTGGAAACTATGGTCTTAGACATTAAATACTATTTTTCAAAACTAAAATAATTACATAAACTACCAGAAAATTAAATAATAGTCTCCCAAAGGATTTTCTACAAACAAGTTTAGTCTCTAAAAATATTTAATTACGATCGCATCTACATAAATGTATATGCACAAACTGCTTCTAGTTGGTAGGCTGTAACAAGTTCTAGTAGCGGTTGGTTGAGGATAAGATATTAAGCATTTAAAGGTCGCCCTAATAACAAATCTTAAAGACATGGTACTACTAGTTGGTTGATACTAAATTAATGAATCATCTACTGGTAGGTTGATACTAGATTTAATACAACTTAAATGTTTGTTGACATGGTGGGACTAGTGGTAGGTTAAAACTAAGATATTAACCATTTAAAGGTCGCCTAAGGTTTTAACACAAACAAGTAGTAGTCTCCTAAGTCAATAAAACTAGGATAAAACATAAAGTGAAGGGATTAAAAAAATAAGCATAATTAGCTTGTAATTAACATTAAGATTAAGTATATTTATATATATATATATATATAATAATAATAATAATAATAATCATAATAAAGAACCTTGGTATTTTTCTCTTTTTTCATAATACCACCATTGTAGCAAACCCCTGAAGTACTCTATAAGCCTCGTTACAGGTAGTTTCCGAACAAACCTAGACAAAGAATTCACCGATTCTACGATGTTAGAAGCCATGTAGTTGTAGCGATTTGTAGGGAAATATGCCCTTGACCATTTATCAAAACCCGCTATCTCAAGTTTTTGTACACCATCCGGTCTATAGCCATGCAGTATTGCAAGTAAACTATCAAATTCATGCGTGGTGTATGCTTTGCAAGTCTTCCAAAATATACCCCTAATATTTTTACCTTTGAATTTGCAATTAATCATCAAATGTTGATCATAATACCTATGGAATGAGTTATTGAAAACCATGTTACAAGCAAGGATGATTGCTGGATGTCTGTCAGATATGATGCACAAATTTGGAACATCACCAATGCAATCTTTCAACCTGATCATAAACTAGGTCCATGATGCACCAGTCTCGCCGTGAGTGACACCCATAGCAATAGGTAAAATCTGGTTGTTGCCATCCATTTCAACAGCTACCAGATTTATTCCTTTGTATGATCCTATAAGATGAGCCGCATCAATTATTATCAGTGGCCCTAAATAGCGAATGAAACTTCGAATCTATTTAATCAAACAACACATATCAGTTCTAAATTAAAAATAATATAATAACTAACATACATAAATAGATTATGTAATTAAAAGTAAAATACATGCCGCAAAACCAAAACCAACAAATAACATCTCAAATCGGCCTTGTTCATCGGTTAGAATGTGGGTAATACTTCCCTCATTTGCCAACTTCAAATTATGGCAATAATACGGCGACTAAGAGAACGAATCATTATGACTGCCATTCAACATATTGAGTGCAATATGTTTACCCCCTTACGCACGTTTGTAAGATATGTCTATATTCCATTCAAGAGCCAAATCACATTGTATGTCCTTAACCTTATATATCCTGTTGCTATCTTTGATTTTGTAAATAAATAAGTAGCCCAATAATTTCATTGTAGCGTTATGATGATTTGGGTTCATTTGAGTTTTCGAACATGTGTGTTTGTCATGGCAGTGGGACACTATGAATTTATTACCATGGTTAAGTTTACGAGTATATACATTTCAATTGCATGATGGTTGTGCACATTTAACACTGTACCTAAGGGGACAGGATTTTATAACCTTATATTCAAAGCCTTCTTTTAAAGATTTTTTTTCCAATAAAAATCATGCAATCGTTTTTATCATCAAATTCATTTGTAAGTCTAATACTATGGAAATTCCCTTATGGTTCTTTAATATTTGGTTCTGGTGGAGGTGGGGGAATTAGCATATGGTCAAATGTTAGTCGTTGCCATTGTGGTAGAACATTTAAATGATTATCTGGTTCTACCGGTAACAACGAAACATTCAGATCAAAATCATGAGGAGGGGGTACATGATTTACCTTTAACGCAAGCCTCTTAATTTTGATTAATAGTTTCTGGACCACGTCATTTAACGAACAAAGTTCATTCACAAAGAGTTGCAGGTCTTCGTCATCGTTAACCTCAAAAATTTCTGAAACCATTTTGTAATATAAAGAAATGACAGAGTTGTCACTGATGTCAAATTTTTTACCCACATATCTTAATAGTTGAAGATATTCTATCTCTTTTGGCAGTAACACTAGACGCTTTGATGATTGATACACCAAGGTCACCTTAAAATTCATTGCCAAAGGAGAAGTCACATTTTATTGGAAACTATGGTCTTAGACATTAAATACTATTTTTTAAATGTAAAATAATTACATAAACTTCCAGTAATATAAATAATAGTCTCCCAATGGATTTTCTACAAACAAGTATTAGTCTCCAAAAGTATACAATTACGATAGCATCTACATAAATATATATTCACAAACTGCTTCTAGTTGGTAGGTTGTAACAAGCTTAAAGGTCGCCCTAATTTCAAATATTAAAGACATGGTACAACTGGTTGGTTGATAATAATTTAATGAATCATCTACTGGTATGTTTAAACTAAGATAATGTAACATTTAAAGGTCGCCTAAGGTTTTAACACAAACAAGTAGTAGTCTCCTTAGTCAATAAATCAAGTGAAAGGATAAAGCACAATGAGAATTAATACATGTACTACCGGTAGGTTCAAAGTTAGTTAATGCATCATCTGCATTTTGACATAAGGATTTATTACATAAACTTAAATGTTTGTTGACATAGTCCTACTAGCGGTAGGTTAAAACTGAATTAATGCATCATGTGCAGGTCTCCTTAACAGATTAGCAAACGAATATATTAGTCTCCCAAAGTTTTTCAATATTATAAACTCAACATAATTGTATATTGATAGTAAAATTTAATAGTTGTACTAGTGGTAGGTTCAATAATAAGTCTCCCAATTACTTCATGATCACATAACCATTAATGTATATAGGACTGTCTCCCCCCCCTGTAACTTATGCGTAGTTTGAGTGTTAGTTAATGCATCCATCTACATGTCTCCCCCAATGGATTAACATTAGTCTTCCAAATTAATAACTAGAATCATATCATCCGTATAAGGAAAGGTAACACAATAAGCCTATAAATACCAAACTAATTTCATACACATTATACAATTCAACTCTTAAACTAATATCTGGTAACCAAAAATACCGTGCTGCGAGATGGTATAATTACAGCAAACTTAACAAAAATGTTAGTATAGGAGGTCATATTAGTTAACAATCTCTTAAGTAAAATGACTCATTATCTACAACAGATGCGTACACGTGCTCAAAAGGAAAAGAGGGTCCATTCACTACCTCTAGACCAGCCACTAAATAGCTACGGTCTCAACACTCTGTTTATGACGTCGGATTCTGATAGGCGTGTGACAGACCTGTTGAAGGCCGCTAGGGAAGAAGTGATGAAAAGTATCAATGAGAAGCAACAACTCATCAGCAACTACTGAGCTATCTAAAAGAGTCTTTTTCTAGTATTAATTATGTTTTATGTTTTATGTTTTTCTATGTTTTTCTAGTATTAATCATGTTTTATGTTTTTCTATTAGCATGTAATGTTTTTTTTCAATGAAGGAATGTTTTTATTAAATCAAGTAGTTAGTAGTTTGTTAGATATTTTTACTTTAAAAAAAGAAATATATGGGGGTCATAACTTCACATAAGTTCCCCACCATCTTATAAATACTACAACCAATGTGTAGCAACTTTAGATTAATATATCAAAATAGCTATGCATTCATCTTGATCACCTCGTAGATTTAATAGTTGCTACGCTGATGAAGATGTTGCTAATAAAAGTCACTGTAACTATAAAATTCCACTGCCACTTAAAGTACAAGTGGCATGGACGAACACAAACCCAGGTAGGAGGTTCAAAGAATGCCTGGTCAGAAAATGTAGACTTTATGGATTCATTGATGGCGAGCTCCCATCACAATACTACAAAGACTTGTTGTTGCACTAGTATGCCTAGTTCTCGGCCCCATCAAGTGATGACGATCTCCCAGCACATGATATAGATGGCAAGTTACCAAGCAAACATGTGGGAGAAATGGAGGTTTTAAAACACATCGTTGGGATGTTAGAGGAAGAGTTAAGAATGTTAAAGTCAAAAACAAAATTTCGTGATCGGATAATCCTTGTAGCCTCAAAAGCTAATCTTATTTTTATCCACCAATCTTTATGCTCTATCGGAGGCACACCAAGACTGTCATACAATGTTATCACACCGGACATGATATGCAGCACGGCAAGGCAGTAATGTTTTTTGGGTTCATTTATTAGAATGAAAACCTATATAAAACTATGCATTAATATCCTAACGTATATAAAAATTATACATGCATCAAAATAGAAATGTTTAAATTACTTACCCAGTCAACTTCAGTCCAAGGAACAGGATACTTAACCCCATTAGCTGGCCAGAAAGGCACATCGCCCCGCATCACAAAAGCATAGAAATATGGACCGGCAATAGCCCAATCATCACCAGGCTACCTAAATTTCCACATTAGGTCAGACCATATATCCAAGTGTTGTTAATTGGACAAACAGAAAAACCAAAAATTATACAGGTGCATACATTCTTTCAAACAGAGTATAATATAATTAATCATATATACCTTGTCGGATAACTAGCCTCTGTTGCTACAACCCAAAAGAGTTAACCAGAAATCACGATCAACATTGTGACCAGTTTTGTTCCAAGGAAAAGTGTGGGTAGTCTTTGTAGGTAAATGATAAATGTTATCCAAATACGCTGGCAATGTGACCTTTCTTTTGTGGCTGTTAGGTGGTCTTGACAAATCCTGACACAATGTTTCAAAATAAGTATGTAACCCTACTAATCAAGAAAAATATTAAAAAACTCAAAAATACCTCTACCCAAGGATCAACTACGATTTCCGGTAAATCAGGATAATCAACGATTGTATTAGGCTCTTTTACATAGCATGTATGGTTTCTTTTTCGGGTTCTAGCAAATGGTCTTGAATCCTGAATATAAAAAATACTCAGGCTAACACACAAAGTAATATAAGACAAAAAAATAATTTTGTTCAAATAATGTACCTTAATCTAATATTTTAATGGGATGATTTGGCAATCATCATCAAAATTGTCCATGGGTATGGCATTCATCTTTAATCTCTTAGACTGTCTTTTCCTAAGGATAGGAGTTGTAGATGGTAGAGGAGTATATGGTGGAAGCCCGAACTTTCCTTTCCTAGTAACCCGTTTCAAACGTTTGAAAATTTGTTCTGAATAACGAGGTAAGTTCATGTTGACACAATTTAACACGAATCTATCTTTTTACCCTAACAAATAACAATAACAATTATATTAATATACAAAATTATTTAATGGTTTGTAAATCGAAAACTAACAGTTCCAAAACGAAGCGTTGTTACAAGTGACATGTCCTCCACTTATACTTATTACAAATTTCTGTCATATGTATGTATATATGTTTACTTGAAGATGTTATTTTCTTCATAATCGTGTATTGATAACCTATATTGTCGTATGTGATTGTTTTGAATGAATTACAGGTTGTTTAGATTAAGGGTATTTTAGTCTATCCACTTTCCAATGGTATAATTTTTTTTAAAACTGTTCCTTATATATTTAATAACCACCCACTAGTCTCACCATCTCATTCCATATCTTTTCTTTGCAGATTTTTTAGAACACCATACAACTATTCCACATGGCTACTTGTTTTGTGGCAGAAGAACTAATATAATCACATCATGGACAAATGAAAACCCTGATAGACGTTTTCATGGATGCCCAGATCATGTAAGTGTTATCTTGTTTATTAGGCTTACAATCTAAAAAACTAATATGATTGCTTTCTTCTTATTAGGGTGTAGTGGATTAGTTTAATCCACCAATGTGCCATCGTGTTGTTAGCATTATACCAGGGGCAAGAAACATGCAGGATGCTCAACTGTGGGAAGCTCAAAGGGGACGCGAAAGAATGAAGAATTTGTTGGTTTTGTCATGGTTATTTTTTTAGTGTATGCAATATATAATCTCTAGACTTTATTCCGTGTTTGTATTTGGTTTAATTGACATATGTAGTATGTTTATTTCTAATGTATCATTAGTGTTTCAAATGTTATTGTTTGTTTTAATACTTTATTGATTGACCCTTGACTTTTAAAAACTACTAAAACCACCAATCCCCACGGAAGACTGAGACTCATACAGGTGTATAACATAAACATGTGGTATTGTCAAAAGGAGACCTATACAAGTGTATACAAAATGAAACATTAAAGAAAATATTATGTACTTATACCCAAATATTTAATACATTGTCAGGAATGTACAAATTTTCCACATTACATTCCCAGTTTAGATGTTAGATGAGTCAATGTTTAACTATCATATTCAATGATAACACAATGGGGAGGTTGGGAATATTAATTGGTATGTGCCTTTAAGGCTACATTAATCCCTATATAAGACAGTAACCATTTAAGAATGCATATATTGAAAACATCTTACTTCTTTAAAAAGATAAAAACTAAGTTATCTCAATGTCTCCTACTAGTCTCAGTGATCATTTAATTGGTGTGTTTCAAAGGGAGCTTTACGAAGAAGAACAATGGGGTTCATTCTGTCGTGCTAGTTGTTTCTAAATATCTGATCGTATGAGACACAGAGATGTGGTGATTGGGAACATCTTGTCTCAAGAAAATCACCAAATTGCTAGAAGTGTTGTTTCCTATCTGAGAGAGATGCAGAATCAAGATATGGGTAGGCTTCAGTTGTTTAGGATCATGGTATGTGATTCATACCACCGTGTTCGCCGTAAAAGATGGTTCATTAACATGGTGACTAAAGTGTAGCTAGTGCTGATCTAAGTCTGTGATGTTATGGGATGAACTGTAGGTTAGTTTTTAATGTTTTATGGTTTCTTGTGTTGGTGTATTTGAAGTAACATTCTAATGTATAATATGGTTTGTTATTTTATGCAATGTCTAAGTTTGTTAGAGGTTGTAATTATATATGCATAGATGCTATACTAACTTATGTGTTATGAAAAGATTTTAAGTTTACCAAAACAAGCTTAGATCAATTGTGTATTGGCTAAAATTATTTAAATAGAATGATAAAACTAACCTCAACATTGTCGATTAAAGAAGGATTTTTTGGAGACTGAACATGATCTACTTAAACATCAACAAAAAATGCAGCATCCACCTTGTCAATTGGGTGAGGTTCATGATATTGCATAACATTTAGAGGTGGACTTGCTTGAAGCGTGCAACGATCAACAATTACACCACCAGCAACCGTCTCATCCACCTTATACTCAGATATGTTATCTACACCAGACATCATATCGATCAGTTTAACCAAACCTTTTGGAACATTGTCATTGAGTGGTTGATCTTTACATCCGGGATCCATCATCTCATCAAAACCAACAGAGCCCTGAAAATCGTTAATAAATTTTAGTTAACATGTACTAAACCAACAAACTGAACATGGTCTACTTGAACATAAACGATAACTTCAGTATTGACCTTGTCAGTTGGTTCAGGTTCTTGATATTTCATAGCATTTAGAGGTAGACTTGCTTGAAGTGTGGAAGGATCAACAATTACACCACCAGCTACCTTCACATCCAACTTATGTTTAGATATGTTGTCTTCACCATACATCATAGCGACCGGTTTTACCAAACCTTTTAGAATAGTGTCATTAAGTAGATGATCTTTAGAGACGGGATCCAACATATCATCAAAACCAATAGAGCCCTGAAAATCCTTAATAAATTTTAGATAACATATACTAAACCAACAAACTGAACAAGGTCTACTTAAACAACAACAAAAACTTTAGCAGTCACTTTGTCAGTTGGTTGAGGTTCTTGATATACCATAGCGTTTGGAGGTGGATGGTATGTGCTTAATTACACATACCTTTTTCCTTTAAAAACGAGCTAAAATAACCAAAAACGGACTTAAAATGCCAAATATACGCTTGTTTTGCTAATTGTATTGTGCAGGAACGGATATCTAAGAAAAGGACGAAAAACAAAGCCAAAACGACAAAACCAGACATGGAATGGAAAAGACTGTGAAAGACAAAGCCAAATCGAAGCCGAAAAGTCAATCAAGTCAAAAAGTCAACAGAAAAGTCAACTGGTCAAAGTCAAAGTCAACCCCGACAAATCCAAAAGTCAACAAGTCAAGAAATATAAGTTTGAGGGTCAAAATTGCCAAACCTTAAACTTATATTTATAAGAGAAAGGAAAGAAAAGAAGATAAGGGCCCAAGCTGCCATTATGGGAAAGATAAACCACAAGGGCTAATGCTGCCAAAAGCCCTAACTATTAACCACCAAGGACGATTCTTGCAAAGAGTGTTAAAACTCTTGGGGACTTGTTTTGCCAAGTCCCCAAAAGTTATTTAACCACAAGGACCAATTGTGTAATGAAAGATATAACTTAGAGGGACCATTTTTGCCAAATGGTGAAACAAACACTCTGTTACAACTTCCAACTCCTTTTCCCGCCTCTCTTTTTCCCCCCAAAAACACTCACGGGTTGTTTAACCTCCTTTTACCCTGTAAACCCAATTCCACCATGGATACTCACCTTCCCCCTCCTCCACTACCTTTCCCAGCCATAAAGTTGCCAACTTGGCAATCCCACATCCCCCAAGACCAAATTCGACGGCCGAGATTGATTTTAAAGATTGAAGGGTCAAGATTAGAGCTTTTAACACTCTCACACAACAAACACACCTGTGTTTGTGTGTCTACAAACAAGCACAACAAAGAGAAAGAAGAAAGAAGACCTAGTGTAGATTTTCGGCTATAAATAAGCCTTGTAAGCCATTATGGCATTTTTTATTGTAGCTTATTTAAGTTTTAATTCAGTTTTTAATTAAGTTTTTATTGTAATTTAAAGTATTTTTAAGTTAATTCCTTGTATGCACTTGTTATTTTCAGTTTAATGAAAATTTAAGCCATTTTTTACTCAATAAGCTCTCAATAAGCTAATTTGAGCTTATTCTTGTTAATAAGCTCAAATTCAGTTTAAGTCCTATTAAAAAGCTCTCAAATACTGTCTCATGTGATTTGAATTCATAAGTGTTCATTGGATTTTGATTTTGGAAGCTATTGGAGAAATAAGCTCATAAAAGCTTATTGAGCTTATTGCTCAGGGAATAGAGGCAAGGGCCATTAGGACAGGTTTTTTAGGCCACTCACTCAGAAAGAGTGGCCTTGGTTCTGAGACAACAAAAATCCAAGGTTTCATTTTCTAAATTTCATTCTAGCTCAATTTCTAGCTTAAGTCATTCGCTTATTTAGCTTTAATCTTTGTAAATACATTAGTTTAGGCTTGTTAATTAGCTGTTTTAAGTTTTCCTTGCATAATTTGGTGTTATATTAGCTTATTTCTCAAAACCAATTGTCATAAAGTATCTAATATAAGCTAGTAGTAGAACAAGCTTAATTTTCCTTAATAATCTTACGTATTACTTTCGTTTTAAACGCATAGCAAATAGAGATTACAAATAAGTAGAAGTAGATAAAAGGTTTTTTTAATAGATTTAGCTTAAATGGATTTAAATCCCACTTGGTTGACATTTGAGATAAAGGGAGGTGTTTGGCACAAGACCAAAACGGGTCAAAAAGGGTTTTGCATGGGTTATAGGTCACTAGTCAGTTTAACACCAAGATTTAAGCTACTTTTAAGCTATTTTTAAAAACATTTTTAGTTGGAAATTGTTTTTCAAAGGTATAGAATTTGTTTCAAAACTGTGAAGTTTTTTTAGTTACCCACAAGTGCTTATTTGATTAAGCACTTGTGGTTAATGTTTAAGTATTCTAGAAAGGTTGCTTTGTGTGTTAAAAAGGGGCTGTCAAAAGCCTTTGGTCCTTTTGACTTTGGTGAGTCAAAACCATCAAGTCTTTGTGTCACAGTTTCAATAAGCCCAAAACACCTTTTTCTCAGTCAAAAACAAGCAAGTAAAAGTGATAGTTCAAAGCTCAAAATAAGGTGCATAAGCTAATTTAGCTATAGAACTCATCGTTTAAGCTTAATTTATACTTTCAAGAGCTTATTTGACAGCTTAAAATACAGCTGTCAAAGTAATGCCCTTGAGCTTGCCATAAAGCCCCCTGGTGCAAAGGGGGACATTTAAGCTCATCATTTCTCAGGCCACTAAAAGCAATTAAGCCCAAGTATTTGGCTTATTTTAGAGCTTATAGGCTCCTTCTATAAGCCTCTTCCAGTTTAAGCTTTTGAAAAGCCTTATTTGGTATTCCTATTGTTTAAGCCCGAATCTTGCATATGGCTGTTTTGCATCCCTTAAGACTGAAGGATTGCTTATCTTTTGACTTTGGCTATTGAGCTTATCCCCATAAGTCAATTGTGTCCTATGTAAGTTTTTAGGATTAAGTTAGATAGTTAGTGTGCTTATTTCACTTTTCTTTAGCTAATTTGTTCAATCTTAAGCAAATTTTAGCTTTTAGTTAAGCTTGATTCATGTTTCTGTCACTTAAGCCCTTTTTCCACAGCTTAATTAAGTTTAGATTTACCGTCCCTTTTAGCTTATTTAAGTTAGTTTTAAGAGCCCTTTTTTGCTATTTTTAGTCCTTAGCTTAGCATATTCAACATAAGACTTAGAAAAGTTAGACTTTAAGCCATTTTAGCCTGCTGTCACTAATTTAAGGCTTAATTATATAGCTTATTCTTTTGACCAAGAGTCAAAAGTGTCTTTGTTCAAAAGTTGTTAATTATAAGTTGTTCTTTAACTTTCATGTTTTAAGTTTTTGCTAAAAATCACTTTTTAATAAGCTAAAAAAAATAAGCCATGTCGTAGGGTTTGTTTTGTCACTTTTTCATAGTATAAAAGGGGCACCCGTTTTCATAGTAGTGTAAATTCCCAAAATTTTGGCCGCCTACCCTTTAGTTTAGTTTATTACACTTTCTACCCTAGAGTTTTTTTTTTTTTAAAAAAAAGGGAAGATACTTGGTCCGGGTGAGCAAGACTCGAAACCCTGACCAAGCAATACATCCCCTTTATTCCCACACAACACTTAACCACTGCGCCCATTGTCTTTTCGTTATAGACCCAAGGGCAAAACATATTTAATACATTTTCCCCCAAATAAGCTAATAAGCTTACTTATTTTCAACGGGCCTTAATGTATAAGCAATGTGGGTTTGTTATTTTTTCATAGGACCTCTATAGTATAAAGTATTTTTTGTAAATTTTTCAGAATTTTTTGCAAACGTTTAATATTTTTATAATTTAATTTAGTTAAAAGTTTATTTAATTCATAAAAAATACAAAAATTATCAAAAAATATTTTGCTTTTTTAGAAAATTTTCTTTTGTCATCTAGTTTGTAGGAAAAATATAAATTTTTTCGTAGGGTCATTTTTACAACTTTTTATTTTTAAATGCAAGCTGGTCCGGGTGCGGGATTTTGTTTCGCTCGGTTATTGGGTCAAACGAACTCCGTTTCCGGTCTAGTCTATTTCATTTCTTCGCTTATTGACCCTTAGAGTAGTTTAGAAGTAAAAAAATTTTCCGTAGGGTTTATTTTTAAAGATTTTAGGTTCCTCGCCCCTTTTTACGTGAATTCGGAGCCTTCGTTTTCTAGTTTTAATTTCATAATTTTTAGGTTTCTTAACGTTTTAGTCCGTTATTGTTAATTTGACATTTCAACTTCCCCAAACTCATTCCTTCCTTCAAAACTCAAATCTTCGATCGTATCGATTTACGCATATCCAGCCTCGTTGGGGAATTACGACCCGGAACATTTCTAACTACTTCTCTGGATAATCATTGACTCTGCTTTTAGACTATTCTTACTATATATTTGATATTTTATTATATTATATATATATTTTAAGGTGTAGTCAGAGTGGATCACCGTATCCATCAAGGAAGATACGACGTATCCGTGCCTGCACTCACTAAAGACCACAGAGGAATGAAGATCAATACGCCGTATCCAAAGAGAATCAATACGCCGTATTCAAGATATGGAATCAATATAATATTCTGGAAGATATCAAGCGTGGTCCCTACTCCAAGAAATCCCCAATACGCCATATCCAACACTTGGATACGCCGTATCCAACCAACTTCCAGACCTTATAAATAGAAAACTCAAAAACGAGTTTTAAGTGTGCTAAATCATATTCTCGATACCTAAACCACAAAAGTCGATTTTCAGAAGAGAAAAAGAGCAGAAGAGGTCGAGCAACGCTATCAATTCCATAGGAGACAACGTGTAATTTCATATACTTTAGTAATCGTTCAGTTTTTGGTATCATTCGTTAACTCGGTTAGTTTACCTTGGCTAAATAATTGCTCTTGTATTTATTATGACGTTTGAAGGCTAATACCTTCGGGTATTAGCCATTATTATGAAGATCTGAATGTTTGGTATTTGTTTATCTCGATTTCTTGATTTATAGTTGAGTGCTTGTTTATGTTTATCAATTTATACTTGTTTACGCGCTTTTGTATGCGACCTATCATTCAACTGGATCTAGTGAAGCGGACCAAGCAGATCTAAAGTCCGGGATAGCTCTCCATATAGTAATCTATGCATCTAGAATCATAGTTACACAAATATTGTCCTTCTAAGTATGTGTCTAGGATACGCTTCGGGCTTGACTAGTTAATTAGACATTGCCAATGGTTTATTGATCGTGTTAACTAGCAGGTGACCTAGTTAATTCAACAAGTAACGTTCTGATTCCATTTGATAGTTGGACAAGTGAACTACTAGTGTATAAATTGCCATTAAGCGGTAAGTGGGTAAAGTCTCTATGAGCTAGGGTTTAACAAGATCACCATTGCTTTAATCCCTAAGATAGATTATAATCAGCAAATAAAGATGCTTTATGTGGATGCTTTAATTGTGACAGAATTATTGTGTCTAGGTCTTAGGATGATGTAACGCCTAAGTCTTAAGAATGATATGCCACCTCGAGAGAAGAAATCATTGCACTAAATAAACAAACCAACATTATAATCAGATTCATAATGGTTAATACAGTTTTCTTATATAAGGTTCAACCGCTCTTTCATCTTTTGTTAATTAGCTTGCGTGGGTTAAAGTGCATTGAATTGATTATAAACACCAACCAAACCGTGTCAGTCTCTCAGGCTGAAAACCCCCTTTTCCTGTTAGAATTAAGATTTAGACTGAAATAGGTTTAACATAGGTTTAGAATAGAATAGAATTAACTTAGATTAGATAACCAAGATATTAATTAAATTGGTAGATTTAACCTTGCTTCAAGTGTTCGACACCCTACTTACCACGAAACTACTACCGATCGGGTACACTGCCCGTTAAAGTGTTGTTTTTGGTTTTGTTGACAAAATATAAATTTAAAACTTGAATCATCTTAAATATACCATACAACGACAGCACATCAGTTACCCTACCGTCTTGAATAGTAGGTTGATTCCTTAGGTTTGACGAGGTTCTTAGCTGGTTATTGGTTGGTGGATATCTTGAAGCAAATGTTGTGCTGATGAAAGTCATTGCCTTGTTAAGACTTGAAGTTGGATCATTAGAGGGTAGAAATGATGGAACAACAAGTCCTTAATCCAGTTGTAGAAATGATGCTGGTGATTGTTGTTAAAGAGCAGGTGCTTGGTAAGTGATGAACCACTTGTGTTTGATGAACAACTTGTGGTTGATATGATTGATGATGAGCGGGTGCTTCAAAAGACTGCTGTTGTGGAAGAGGTGAATAGAATTTTTAAGCAACTGGTGAAAATTGTTGATGATGCTAAGATTGATTGTACTGAGTTTGATAATTGTTGTAGTAAGGAGGTGTGATGTATGAATTAGCAACCAAGGCAAGAGGATCAAGAAATCTTTCTCTCATCATCCGCACTTCATTAGCATGAACTTCATGTTGCTTGAGATACACATAGAGATGATCAAAGCTTGATTTGTGCATATCTTTTGCTTATTTGACATTAGTGACAAACTTGCTCCATACTGGCTGAAGGTTATTCACGAACTTAGTATGCACTTGAAGTTTTTGCATAATCATCCCAGTTGTGTTAATATCATTAATTAGCTGAGCAAACCTCAAGTAATATGAGTGAATTGATTCCCCCTTCTTAGATGTGAATCGATCAAACTCATTATACAACTTTGCCTCTCGTTCTTGCAGTGTTAGTTATGTGCCTTCGATAAGTAGCTTGACTCTGTCCCAAATCTCCTTTGCATCTGTATGATGATTCACAAGAGTATAAACATCTGGTGGTAAACCCTGAAGAACAATATTAGTTGCTCTTATTCACATTCTTCACAAATCTTCTCTTTGTCAATGAGATCATCATAAGTTCTTTGTCTTGTGGATTCCAAAGTAGTTGAAGTGTCGGGTACTACGACCGTTGCATATTTGAATGGAACATGGAGTACGGAGTCAAGAAGGTCTTTACCTTGTTCCTTACCTTGTATATAGAGTTTCATACGACTCTGCCAGGAGTTATACTGACTCTTTTCGAGCATAGGAGGACGGTTATCAGCCCCTGCTGCAATAATGTTCTCTGCCATCGTAGATATTTTGAATCGATTGATGTGTGAAATGATATTATAAGATCGTTTCAATGATTAGTGAGAGTTGTGTTATTGTGATGTTGTTTAAGTGTTCTTGATTTGTGCTTTAGGGATTGCAATTTAAGTGTTTGGAATTGAATTTGAGTTGACAAGACAATCTGATGAAATCACCTGAATAATAACTCAAATCGCCTAAAGTGATTGATCAAACCGTCGAGTGAAAGGTGTTTAAACCGCGGGATTTACTAATAAAATCGCTTGATTATTAAGCTCAAATCGCTGGAACTAAGATAGCCAAATCGCTGGATAAAGGTTACTCAAATCATTGGAAACACTGCTCAAATCGCTAGAAATAAAGTAGCCAAATCGCTGGATAAAGGTTACTCAAATCGCTGTAAACAATGCTTAAAGCGCTGGAAATGAAGTAGCCAAATCGCTGAATAGCTGTTACTCAAATCGCTGGATATATGGACTCAAATCGCTGGAATCTTAGACTCAAATCGCTGGAAATTATACCTCAAATCGCTGGACTTAAGGTTGATATTGTAATGGATTTGGTGATAAATAATGGAGATTTGTTTATCTGCATGTGTGCTACCATTTACTATTGTTTATCATTGTGTTTCATTTTTGCATGTTTAGAATCCACTTTCTGAGTACTTAGTTTACTCAAACCTCCTCAGTCGTTCATACTACAGGAAGTAAGTATTGGTTTAAGACTGTCATGGAGTGTTAGTAGATTGTCTATAAATATTAGACATATCATAGAGAATGATGCAACAATCATGAGTACTTAATGGGAATTAAGTATAGGAGAAACCGGTACTTAAAGAGATTACTTCGTAGATTAATATTACGAGTAATTCTAAGATGATAATATCTTCTATTCTTAAAATGAAGACACATCGAGTTTCTAGTTTTTCAAGTATGTTATACTTTAGGTTATTCAAACGCTGCGCGTAAATGCCAATTATAAAGGATATGCTAGGTATGACATGATGAGTTGACTAGTTCTATGTATTCAAAGTTTATTTGTTCCTTTTGCCTAAATGGGAAAGCGATATCCATAGGCCCCTCAATGATTAGATGTTGACTTAAATGTGCTAGGCCTGGCCGAGACTAAATTAATGTGTTCAATTCAATAGTCTCATATAGTCAAATAATTAGAAATCGGGAAACATAATGTTGAACCTAGAGATTAATTAAAATCCATGTCTCAGGTTCATATGATATCAGAGAATAAAGGAATACTTGATCACTTATCTAGGGGTTGTCTCTAAGATATGATTCAGAGTTCGACAGTTGCATTAGTTGACACTCTCTGCTTAGTTAATCAGGATAGACTTAGACCAATTATAGTTGATGACTTGTCTAAGTGGGAGACTGTTGGATTTAGTGTCCAGGTTCATAACTAATTGGTAAGACCGTCGTTAAAAGTAGAGTCCTTTTTGGGTTGCCCCTAGTGAACCGTTAAGAGAAATAATAAAGGAGAGATAATATTAATTAGAATTAATATTATATGTATAATTAATTGGTTTATTAATTTATTAATAGTTGGTAAATTAATTAGAAGCTAATTACAAAGAAGCATGGGTTGAATATTAACTAATACAATGTGTATTAAGTTGAACGGGCCGGGAAGACCCATAAGGGACCCATGGGACTTTTTTTGGGGAATCTCACATCCCTCCAAAGAGCTATTCCAAGTTCCTTCATCTCCATATAAAAAGAGGGGCATGACAAGGCTTTATTTGCTCATTCTCTCTTTCTCATTTCTACTCCTTGTAAGAGTCAACTCGTGTAATGAGACCTTAGGAGTTTGAATCCTTTTTCTCTTTGGTTCATGGGTATGAGCTATTAGAGGTACTCTCGTTTGAGCACTTGCCTCCAAGTTCGACCAAGGTGGTCTGTGTGTGAGAAATCCGATTCTCTCAAAGGTTAGTATTTTCTTATTTATTTATTTATTTCTTTTAAGTTGCTTTTATTTATTAGGTTAAGATCCTTTAGGGTTTAGTTTCCTTCTTGCCCTAGATTAATTGTTGTTTCCCCTTTATGTTAATCTAGTTAGGGTATAGAAAACCCATCATATGTAATAACCCTTAATTGCTTCCTATTCCCGCATTCCTTCCTATAAAAGGAGGGCCAAGGAAGGGTTAAGGGTTGGTGATTCTTCTCTCTCTAATCTAATATTTCTTTATTTCTTTCTCTCTCTCTACTCTCTCTCTAAAACTTCGAGTGTAGTATTTTGTATGATAATTTGATCTTTATCATTATCCCATCAGGGTCGTTACGCCAGAACACACATGCTACTACCTCATTTGACTATGCGTAGTGCTACATACACCATGCCTAGAGCATGCAAATGTTCATGGAGCAACCCATGAACGTAACATAACAAAGGATGACATGACACATGTCATTCTTGTTTCCACCCTTGGATGTCCACCACGTGGACTACCCTTGGCCTTTGGATCACATTCTCAGGGTTGCACAAAATGGTCCAAGTAACAACACTTATCCCAAGCTCTAACCTGAGAGCTTGATGATTTTCTTTGTTCTCCCTCTAAGAACAAAAAACACCTCATAGTCGTCGTGAGTGTTACCTCAACTCGTGACTCCGGTCACACATTGGGATCCTTATCGAACGTAGGAAACCAAGCGATCGGCTATCCCCCACTTCAATGTGTACCATACGTAAACACTTCTTGTTTTTGTTTTAAAATTTACTTTTGCTGTTGTTATTTGAGGATCTTGCAATAAATTTACTATTTCTTTAATGTGTTTAGTTTTGCATTACTCTCTCCCTCTCAAAATAATTATCCATAGACAAAAAACAAGCGATTTTTGAGAAAAACATTATCATTACAGCTTTCTCTTTATTACTTTTTACCATTTGACAATTTTACCCTTAAGTATTTAATTTAAAACTTCCTTAGTGTTTGTAATAATAATCCTAAATGAGAGTAATATGATAAACTTAAACTACATTCCCTATCTACTTTTGAAGGTGGACAATTAATTTGGAACAATCCGGAATAGAAATGTGAACAATAAATATGGGATGGAGGAGTATCAATTAGGCTATGCACTATGATCGGTCGTTGGGGTTCAGTCGACCTAAGTCAAACTCGGTCGGCATTATAGCGAGTAATTCGGTCGGGTGTCGGTCGTCCACGACTTCGATTGTTAGAACGACCGATGTCGTGTGGAGTTTTGTCCAAAAAACCAACGGTAATATTATATTTAATATAATTTTTTTTAACTTTTAAAATTACACTATAAATACCCAATTCATTTCACCATTTTTCTCACAAATTCAAACCACTATTCCCTATACACATTCAAACAAATTCTCTCTATACACCTTCACAAATGTCTTACGAGCTATTTTTTTATAATTCTTCAGACGATGAAGATGAAGTTAATAACGAGCTTACTATTTTTACGGAGGCCTGTCAAGCGGCATATGAAGCGTCAAAGCCAAAAATCCAACAGACCCCAGTAGAAAGGGATCGTTACGGTGCTCATAATCGTTTAGTGGCGGCTTACTTCTCCGAACACCCACAATATGAGGAAGCAACATTATGTACGCTGTTCAGAATGAGCCAAAAATTATTCACATACATTGTTCGAAAGGTAACCGATTATTCCCCTTTTTCAACAAACAACTGATTGTGCGGGAAGAGTTGGTATTTCATCATTGATGAACTGTACTTCCGCAATTCGTCAAATGACATACGGAGCCGTTCCTGATGCGCTGGACGAATATCTGCAAGTGGGTGCGACAACAACCCGTAGGTCTATCCAAATGTTTTGTATGGCCATCATGGAGTTACATGGTGAAGAGTTTTTACGAAAGCTGACATATACTGACATGGAAAAACTTTATGCTTATCACGAGGAAAAGCATGGATTTCCTAGGATGTTAGGAAACATTGATTGTACAGATTGGCCGTGGGAGAATTGCCCAGTTGCATTCAAAGCTCAATTTAGTAGGGGTGATCACGGGCCAGATCCATTCATTTTATTAGAAGCGACAGCCTCTAATGATTTATGGATTTGGCATGCGTTCTTTGGTGTTTCCGGGATGAATAACGATGTGAACGTTTTACGTCAATCCCCTATTTTCAATGATCTCAAATCGGGGAAAGCACCGGATGTTCCATTCGTGGCTAACAACGTGCCTTATAAAAAGGGATATTATCTTACTGATGGGATATATCCGCAATGGTCCGTTCTTATTAAATCCATTAAAAATTCGGGTACAAATGATCATAAACGAATATTGTATAAGACGAAGCACGAAGCAGCAAGGAAAGATGTGGAACGAGCTTTTGCTTTCTCCGCAAATATCGACAAATGACATACGGAGCCTGTCCTGATTTGCGCGGGATGATGACGAAATAAATAAAATTATATATCTTCAAGTGGGATTGCGACAAACAACCCGTTAAGGTCTATTCCAAATGATTTGTATTAGGCCATCATATGGAGTTAACAATGTGAAGAGTTTTTTTAATTTAATTATATTTGTTTTTTTATATTTATTTTTTTTTTTTTTTTTTTTACGAAAAGCTGACATCTACTAACCTGACATGGAAAAACTTTATGCTTATTATAACCTTCATATATAATCTCACGAGGAAAAAGCATGGGATTATCCCTTAGGATGTAAGAAACATATGATTGTACAGATTGTGGGGCCGGTGGGAGAATTGCGCCCCCATGAGCATTACAAAAAAGCTCATTTAATTTAAGAGATTAGAAGGGGTGATCACAGGACAGCACGGGCCAGATCTCATTCAAGTCATCATTTTAAAAATATTTTAGAAGCGACAAGCCTCTATGATTTAATATATTAATAATATAAAAATATAATGGAGATTTGGCATGCAATATAATGGCGGTCTTTTATGGTCTTTGGGTGAATCAGGATGAATAAAAAAAAAATAAAAAAAAAAGCAAAAAAAAACGATGTGAACGTTTTATGACAAAAAAATTTTACGTCAATAGTCATATCAATTCCCCCTCTTTTTTAATAGTTTTTTGCCTCTTTTAGTTTATTTTCAAATGTGATCTCAGAAATAAATCGGGGAAAAGCATCGAGGATGAGTTTTCCATTCCCCATTACCCCCGTTGGCCATAACCAACGTGCCTTAATAAAAAGGGATATTATCTTAACAGATGTGATATAACCCGCAAAAAATGGTCCGTTCTAATTAAATTTCCATCCATGATAAAAAATTCGGGAACAAAAAGAACAAAAACGAAGTATTGAATAAGAGACTGAAGCCACGGAAGCAGCAAGGAAAGAGAAAGTTGGAACGAGCTTTATTTTTTTTTTTATTTTTTTGGTGTATGGAAAGAAGAAGTGGAAGCCAGAAGTTAAAAACATATCCCCCCCCCGGCTATGTGCGTGACTGTAGACTAACCTATCTATCGGAGTGTAAAGTACACAATGCATCAAATTACATAAATTGATAATAGTTCGATTACAACGAGATATAGGCGATAGTATCCAAAAAAATTTTCGAGAGGAACAAACAAGCGTGATGATGGATGCGTCGTAAAGAAACGCATCAAAGAAATCGATGCAAGTTATACTCCTTCCAGAGATAATATAACAAGAACAACATAAATTCATCTAAGGCATAAAAAGCCGATTTAAAAAGTGAAAAACATTCGAATCATGAAAAACCCAACACACTATTTTAGAGGGGTAGGGGGAGGAGTAGAGTTTAAGAAGGGTCAATTTTAAATTGATTGTAATTTTTTATAAATAAAATGTATTTGAAATTAATATGTAATCGTGTTTTATATAAATATTAAAATGTTTTCTCAATTACATTTTAAATTTATTTTTATTAATTAATAAAATGATTTAAAAATTTTTTTTTGGGTGGTTGTAAAAAAAAAATTGCGAAAAAGAAGTTCTGACTTAATAAATCGTAATAGTGGCAGAAAGAAAAAATGCTTATACGACCAGAGAAAAATAAATAATTAAGTAGTCGCATTAGACTTGTGTTGTTCATGATAATGGGTAATCAACATATAAAATAAACCCAACAAACTCAAAATAAAGAAACCGGAAAATTTATAGGGCAAAAAAATATTATAATAAAATATGAAATAAAAATATACAAAAGCCGAAATCCCCCCAGATAAGCCACATAAGTGCCCACAAGGGCGAAACAAAGAAACAAAACAACACAACAACACCAGTTTAGAAAAAAGTACCGTTAAAAAAAAAAAAAAAAAAAACAAAAAAAAAAAAAAAAAAAAAAAAAAAAAACAAAAAAAACAAACAAAAAAAAAAAAAAAAAAAAAAAAAAGACAAAAAAAAAAACCAGGCGAACGCCGACAGAAGAGGAGGAGATAAAGTTGTTTGATTTGGGCGGAAGTGAAAGAAACAAGCAACCAATGACTACTACTTTTTTTCATATTCTCCTCTTTTTCTCTTCCTTTTTTTTTTTAGATAGTGGTGAGAAGCTATTTTTTATCTAGCAGTCCATTTAATTTCTAATTTCTCCCCATTTCTCTATCTAATTTGTTCTTTCTTCTTATCATTTCTCTGTTACTCTTTTTCTTTTTCTTTTCTTCCTTTCTTTCTTCCTTCCTTTCTGTATTCGCTACTTTTCTTCTTCTTTATTTTCTTTGAAAGAAGCACAGCAGCAGCAGCCCATCAGCCGTCCTTTTAAAAAAGTATCGATCGCCTTTACTCTTACTTTAGCTCTTTTTTTTTTTTTTAAATTTCGTTTTTTTTTGAGGTTGACATTCTTATTTACAACACAAGCTGCTGCTCTGAACATATAGATAACCCACAAAAAAGGTAAATGAAGTCAAAGAGTGTTTAGTTGTTTGGAGTGTGCAGTATTTCAACTCGACCAACAGATCACTACCTCACCCCCACAACGAACCAGGTACTTTTTCACAC
>BQNB010003386.1:72500-115320 GCA_026074375.1 Tanacetum coccineum
ATCTGAATCTGAGACTCATAATAGGAAGGAAACAGATAGCTGCCACTGGCAAGCTTTCCAGAGTTTTCTGCTAAAAGGAGCTGAAGAAGGTGAACGTTCCCCAAATAAAGATATGTTTGCAATGGAAAAGGATCATCAAACGAAAAGACGGCAAAAGCAAATGGCTGATGATCCATTAGCTCATGCAGAACGTGATGCTGATGGTGATGGGCACAGAACTGATATGCAATCCTCCTATGAACGAAATGGAAGAAAGACTGCCTACAGGGGTGGAAGCGATGATTTTATTGTGGGTGGAAGAGACCAAGCAAATGTAAGGAATCCACTGGCCCATAATGGGTTTGAGACAAATTTGGACAGAAATGGGATGCCGCATCCCACTGATGATGAAACGGTTATGGTTTCATTGCGCTCAACTTCAGGTGGAAATGACAATAGAAGTGGCATGAATATGGACTACTATGACCTCCCAGCCGGTAGTCAAAATCCAGATAGGGCCCGTGAGCTACTTAAATATGAACCAGATGCCTTAAGCTTGATGCCGGAACGAGCTATAGAGAAGAGGTCTATAGGGTATGATCCTGCTTTAGACTATGAAATGCAGTTAGCTGAAGATGCCGTTGCTACTTCGCGTGAGAAAAAGAGCAAAACTGAAGCTAAGAAAGGGTCTAAAAGTGCAGAAAAGCATCAACAGTTAAAACCTAACCAGCGTAGTTTAGATAAAAAGTTTGTCGGGAAGGGAAAACCATCAATCCTAGAGGATGCACGAGCACGTGCTGAGAAACTAAGGTCCTTCAAAGCCGATCTCCAAAAAATGAAGAAAGAGCAGGTAAAATAATATATATGTCATTTTTGTATGAACATCATCTATTGTCATTCCTAGTTTTCCCTGTAACTTTGTCATCTTTGAATGATAATTTTTGCTTAAGTAGCCATGCTAAAATCTAGTTTATTTCAGCAAGATGCAGAACATAAAAGACTTGAGGCTCTAAAGATAGAAAGGCAAAAAAGAATAGCAGCAAGAGCAAATTCGATGTCTGGTCAGCCCGGCAGAAAACAGTTGGCATCTAAAATTACCCAAAGAGGTGGATCCAAGTTCACTGATTCAGAGCC
The DNA here is from genome assembly GCA_026074375.1 of Tanacetum coccineum. NCBI lineage: Eukaryota > Viridiplantae > Streptophyta > Magnoliopsida > Asterales > Asteraceae > Tanacetum > Tanacetum coccineum. The sequence continues at coordinate 73,614 of BQNB010003386.1, forward strand.
TGGCTCATCATCTCCTCTGCAAAGGTCCAAAATAAGAACTACTGTAGGACCCGCCATCAATTCAAAAAAGCCTTCGACCAGCAGCAGCAAAATAGTTGACCGGAATCATTCGGCAGGGAATAATAGGTTGACAAGATCATTGTCATCCATGTCGGATAGAAAGAAAGAAATCATTTCTGTTACTCCTGATTCAAAGGTTTCTTCTATTACTCACATTAGAAGGCTATCTGAACCTAAAAAGATTACATCACTCAAGACACGAAGTGCAGAGCCTGTTTCAAAACCAAAGTTATCCAATGGAGGGCCTGAGACAAAAAAGAAGTCTACTATCATGAGCGTTGATCAAAGTAAGGCTGCATCACTTCCTGTTGAGCTCAAGATCAAAACATCTTCAAATCTAAGCCAAAAGCTTTCAGCTGCAAAGGTGAAGGAGGACAAGCCTGTTGCTAAACTGAATTTAAATGACAGATTATCTCATCAGGCTGATGTTGCCGATGTTGATAACAACCCTATTATTGTCAAGTCTCTAGTTATGCTTGAAGATAAGCAGCCATCAATAAGCCATGCCAAGGAAGTTGATAGCAATCATGAAGCAGGGGCAAGTAGTCACACAGAGCCTTTGCCCGTGGAAATTATTGACAAGGGAGCCATTTCAGTCCAGCCACATAAGCATCCTACTCCGTGTGAGGTAAGGTTTTCTGTACCTCTCATCAGATACTCTGCCCCCTCCCACGATAATTCTTTTCTGGAAATTGCAGAAATATATGCAAAAGTCCTTTTTCGTTTAGTAATTATTCAAAATTACCGCTTTATCCGTTAGTAACCATTAAAGAATACCGATAGCACATTTTTGCTCCATGACTTCTTATTCTGTCATTTAATTTAGGTTTACTCAAACACCGAATAGAATGTTGCCTTTATCTTGAGAGTGACAGTTTATGTAATCAAAAACAGTAATACAGAATTTCAGGTTTGTTTTCTCAGTTATATTTTCTTTATTCCGGCCTGAGAATTTCATATATTCTACACAAACTTTGTTTTCTGAACTGAAAATGGGTGTTTATTGGTAAGTAGAAAGTTACTAGTAACTAGAATTTGAGAATAAGTAGTGCACAAACGCAGGCCAATGGCCGGTTAGAAGCATGAGATTGAGATGTCATACAAACAATAATAGATGATTAACTCCTCCCCGTAGATGAAGCTTATGCGTCACTCGTCCCAACTTGCATGATTTCTGTGATGCACATATATATACTACTTGCTCAACTAAAGTAGGTTGGCACAACAATCAACCCATTTCCAAGCAAAGAGATGTTCCACCTCTTTATGGGACCCCTGTGAAATATATGATTCACAAATATGTGCGTAGCCACACTTCCTTTTTCACATAAATCTCCTTCTAACAAAACACAGATTCTCGAACTGTTACGCCAAACAATAGATAGATACTCAGGCTTAACATGGAATTAGAAACACCTTCTTACTCTTTTAGGATAAAAAGGGAATATATGTGAACATGTCTCTCAACACCGCTGCCAAATAATCTACTCTGAAATCTACAAGTTAGTTTTTATCTTCTTTTGTTTTGATTTTCTCTTTTGAGTAATGAGAATCCTTGATATCCGTTTTCTAACATAAGGAGTGTAGACGATAAACTTATATTTGACTAAAGACTTTCTCTGTTCATCCATTTGATTTACTACATACTCTGGATTTCCTTGGTGATAATGTTTTCTTTGGAACATAAACATTTAGGTACCATGATAATTCAATGTGACGTGTTAACTTTGGTAGTCTAGGTTATTTATTATCTGATTTGTCGTGTTTATGTTTGTTATGCTGGTGTTCAGGTGAGGGAAAATTTCATCGAAGAAACTCCAGCGGGCACAAGTTCAACTGAGAAAAACTACCAAGCTCCTTATGCACGTGTTTCATCTTTCGAAGACCCGTCTACTAGGAATTCAGAATATGCCAAAGCACCCCAGGTAAAGGTAAACTTTGGCACTTTGTCGGATGCTGAAAAGGCATATGTTTCTGATTTTAACAACCTGAAGTTGGAAAAGATCCCTGAAGTTGTTGAAAAGCCCCAATCAAAAGGGTTCAGACGACTTCTGAAACTTGGAAAGAAAAGCCACTCCCCTTCAGATACTTCAAGTGCAAATGCTACTTCTGATAATGGTACATTCACCGCTCCTGCTTCTGCTTCTACCGAAGGTAATTCCGAATCCATTTTTATAGTTATACTTGTAAGTATTATTGTTGCTGTTACTATTGTTATTACACTATTTTTATTAATAATTATGCTTAGTGAGATACGTTTAGTAGTCTGAATTTCATTGAAGTGTATGGAGAGTCTCCACTCTAGTTGTGACCAGAATACAAGAAACTAAAAATTCTTGTTAATTATTTTTATTAACAAGACTTGTATCAATCAATCCACCACTACAACTTGAATTTGTCACAACTTGATAATTCATCAAGGATCTCTTCTAAAGTTTTGTGGCCCAAAGCTTTATATTAAACATGAAAGTGGTGGCTGATATATTATCAGGAGCTCACTAAACTTAGTTTGTGCTGATTGTTTGGTTATACTCTGATGTTCAACAGTTAACACATTGAAGACCTTAATCTCTGAAGATCAAACTCCCACTCATGGTCATGCTTCTCAAAAGTGTAAGTGTCCTTTAGTTAGATATCATTCCAAACTATTTATCTATTTGGCCCTTTATTCCAAACTCTATATTTAGTCGGTACTACTCATGCTCCAACCAGTTGTTACCCATTGCCGTTCCTAGTAAAAAGAATATTTTTTCTTACTTATTAGCCTCTAGTGAACACTCGTTAAATTAGATCAAGGTTATTTGTGCTGCAGCCTGGAAAGTAGGAACAAGAAGATATATAACCAGTATAATAAACTGTGTCACTACTATGCTACAGAAATAATTACCATGTTTTGCTACCAGTACTTTAAATTAAAACATGTGCCAAATATGTGAAGTTTATAGCATGGTGGACAAAATGAGTGTACGCTTCAGAAACAATCACTCGCTTGCTGATATTGAATATGTGATTCTTGTACTTGACAGCTTCAAGACACTTCTCTTTATTATCTTCCTTCCGTGGCAAGACAAGTGAAAAGAAGCCAAGCACATGAACCAAATCTTGGGATCTTGAAGACTCATGCAAGTAGTAGTGTATTCGTGTATCGTGAATTTTGATGCATATTCTAAATCATGCAAGTAGTAGTGTATTCGTGTATCATGAGGTTTATACCAATTAGGTCTTAATTTATGCTGGAATATTATACAACGAAAAAATTGAAACTTGGTGTTTGTTTTTTTTCTAAGAATCCTGTTAATCTGACCCGGACCCGTTCAGGGGCTTGGGGTAAAAAGTACATTTGTTTTTAACCTGACGTTGAGGGCGGAGTTAAGACAAATTGTTTTTTTTCTTCCAGTTATCAAGAGGCGATAAGATAAGAGTCATCAAGAGGTGGTAAAAGGCAAAAACAGGGGCTTGGGGTAAAAAGTACATTTGTTTTTAACCTGACGTTGAGGGCGGAGTTAAGACAAATTGTTTTTTTTTCCAGTTATCAAGAGGCGATATGAGTCATCAAGAGGTGGTAAAAGGCAAAAACATATTTTGATGAGTTAACTACATTTTTGGTCCATGTGGTTTGTCAGATATAACGGTTTTAGTCCAATAGTTTAAAATGTAACAGATCTCGTCCATTTTTCATTTTTGGTCAACCTATAACACTTTTGGTCCATTTTTGGACTAAACCCGTTATACCTGACAAACCACAAGGACCAAAAGTCGACCAAAATTGGACCAAAAGTGTTACGTTTTACTAAAAATGGACGACATGTGTTACATTTTAAACTATTGGACTAAAACCGTTATATCCGACAAACCATAAGGACCAAAAATGTAGTTAACTCTATTTTTAACTAATTTTGTTGTGTTTCTTTTTCTTTTTAGTTTAGTTTTATTTTATTACTCGTACTAGTTATAATATTCTTTTCTAAATTTATTAATTATGTATCAGTAACGATTACTACATCCATCTCAAAATTATTGTTGATCAAGAAACACGTAGTTTAATAAAAACATCATCATTACAACTTTTTTTTTACTTTTTGCAGAATGACAGTTTTACTCTTAACTAATTAATTTATAACTTTTTTAAAATTTGTAATAATAACTTGAGGGTGATGTGGTAAACGCAACCGATTTTAGGAAGCATAACATAAACAAATTAAATTTGAAATAGAAAATTTTATCTATGTGTGTTTTAATGTATTTATACAATTCTCATGTAGTTATTATTTCCGTGCACGTACGAAGTTAGACATAAAATCAAATTTAGTGTACTTGTCACGCAAGTGTTATAATATATAGTGTACTCTTATTAAAAATAATTATAGATATAGTCGTTATAATATAGTGTACTCTTATTATATATATTATCATTTTAAAAGAGTTGACTTTGCACATTCACTATTCACTTTAAGCGCTGTAGCTATAGTGCTGGGCCAAAAAGAAACCTAAAAAATTTAGCCTAAAAAATTTGGGCCGGCCTAATTAGTTTTTTTTTAAATTGTTGGCATAAAATAGGGAGGAAAAAAATGTTACAAAAGTACCGACGCATTCAGATAAAAAAATACCCGCGGTAATATTTTCAAATTGACTTAAACAGTGTCATTTTACACCATGAGACCAAAAAAATAAATTCGCAAAAAAAATAAAATAAAAAAATTAACGCCACGCAACAACGCGTAAGACCATAAAAAAAAACTAATAAACATGATACTGAAAAAGTAAACCTGCACTATTAAATATGAGACCGACAAAATAAACTCGCACAAAGTTAAAGGAAAAAAAAGAATTAATGACGCGCAACAACGCGCGAAAAATTAACGCCCCACAGTAACGCGCAGTAAAAAATAAACTTACACTATTAAACATAAAAAAAATACCTCGCAACAACGCGCAAAAAAACAAAAATAAATAAATAAATAAATAAATAAAATTAACGCCCCGCGACAACGCGCGAAAAATTAACGCCCGCAGCAACGCGCGGATATCTTTGCTTGTTAAAAATAATTATAGATATAGTCGAAGAATCGTAGTTTGGACTTTATCAATTGTTGTTAATGGGCTTTAGTATTAAGCTTTGATTTCGGTGCGTAATTAATGGGCTTGTGTCATTAGTACTTAGATACGTTATTAAGTTAAGTGTAATACATATTTTGAATAATCCAAACATGTTCATAAAAGTATATTTTACAAGATGTGTATTTGTAAAAAAAATTGAAGAAATTTTTTATAAAGTTTAATACGTCACTTTTTGAAAATAAAATAAAATATTTTATTTGTTTATTCAAAGACGTAGATTAGTACATATATATATGTCTTAAAAAATGTTTCTACTTGCGATTACGTGTCACTGTCAAGTAATTTGACCATACCTCATAACATTACCGACTATCGCCTCTTTATATATTTTGAATAATACAAACATGTTCATAAAAGTATATTTTACAAGATGTGTATTTGTAAAACTTTTTTGAAGAAATTTTTTATAAAGTTTATTACGACACTTTTTTAAAATAAAATAAAATATTTTATTTGTTTATTCGGAGGCGTAGATTAGTACGTATATATGTCTTAAAAAATGTTTCTATTTGCGACTACGTGTCACTGTCAAGTAATTTGACCATACCTCATGTTCGAGCAAATTTCCGTAGATGCTCTTCAGCCCTGATCCTTAGGAGATCCTGCAGCTACTCGTTCGTCTCTTAGGCTGAAATAAGAAAGAATATCGTTAGCTCGCCCCGGGTTTTGAATCCGAGACCAAGCTCCGGCGTGAGAGTAAGTGTATGCTTGGTATAAGTTTAAGGGAGAGAAACTAGAGAGAGTGAGAGTAAAGAGAAGTGTGTGTCCAACCTTCCCTTCATGTGTGTGAATAGTTCTTTATATACTACATGTGCTTAGCTCCAAGACACAAGTATTGTGAAAGCTAAGTTGTCTTCTAGAGACAGCATGTCAGTCGCTAGCATGTATCAGACTTTGTCTTGTATGTCCAAGTTGTCTTCTAGGGGCAGCGTGTAAGTCGCTGACATGTATCAGACTTTGTCCTCGGGGTCAAAGTTGTCTTCATGCTCCAAGTACTTGTTGTGGACCAGACGTCTGTGATATTCGTACATCGTACGTTAGTCGTCAGTGTACTAGCTCCAATGGAGACAGTGCTGCTCCTTGCCTCCTGAAGAGACTAGCTACTCCTGACTGGTTGCCCCTTGCCTACTGAGGGAACTAGCTACTCCTGACCGGTTGATCCTTGCCTCCTGACGGGACTAGCTACTCCTAACCGGCTGGTCCTTGCCTCCTGAGGGAACTAGCTACTCCAGACTAGCTGGTCCTTGCCTCCTGAGGGGACTAGCTACTCCTGACCGACTGGTCCTTGCCTCTTGAGGAGCTACTACTCCTTAGTTATTACCTCTAGACCTAAGGTGGCCTTCGTCACCCAAGCTATTCCAGTGGACTGTTCTAACATGGAGTAGTTTGTCTTAGGAATATTAGGAGTTAATAGTGGTTGTCTCCTCCTAAGCATCCGGAGGAGACCATACCTCATCATGTCCCCCCAGTCTAGTATCAACGTACTGTTAAGTAGTTGGTGCTAGACTTTTAAAATGAGAATTTGTCTAGCCTACCAAGCTTTCCCGCCTTGGGACATATCGTTTTTTTCTTTTTTTTTAATAAAAATGTTTTGTTACTTCGGTGTGAGACTATGGTGGCTTATCCCCCGTGTGCGTTTGATAATGTGTTTGGATTAACTTAGCCCATGTCTCACGGGCTTCTTGGGCCCAATATCCCTCAAGCCTCATAGCCCTAGGTTTTCCCCAAGGTACTATAAATATCAACCATGCCACTCATTTTTACCCATCACCTCTCAAATTTTTTTTTACCTACATTCATAAGGATGCTTTTTGTTTTCTTTTCTTGAGACCTCGTCCGGAGGGGTATTCGGCCGGAGGGGTTTTCGTCCGGAGTGGTTTGAAGTTGAACTCGTCCGGCGTGGTTTGGGTCGATCTTGTCCGGAGCGGTTTAAGTCGATCTCGTCCGGAGGTGATTAAAATTGGGCTCGTCCGGAGTGTTTGGATTTTGTTTGACTTCGATCGGAGGTGGGTGTAACACCCCCATTTTGATAATATAGCAGCAAAAGCTAATCTGGGGTATTACTTCATGAATCACAGACACAGTCATAGAAAATGACTCAAAAGAGACGTTTTTAAAAGATACGTTATCATTCATTTAAAATCAGAGTTTTACAAAGGCAGGTCCCAAAGTCTAAAAACATAAAATGTGAATGATAACAAGTTTTAGCCATCTTCAAGTCCATGCCACTCCATGCCATAAGTTGCTCAATTATCTGGGATAAACATGCATAAAAAGGATCAACACAAAGGTTGAGTAAAATTCATAGGTTTATGGTAAATAATTTGAATACAAATTATAGTGTAACATTTGCACGAGCACAATTATTATGGAAAACATTATTATTATGGAAAACAGCATTATCATGGAGAACAGCATTATTATGGAGAATAGTTGAATGCAAGTCATCATAATGGTAATAATTACAACGAATACAATTATCATGGAAAAATGGTAACATTATTATTGCACCTAAGCTCATGACACCAATACGTTAACAGGGAAAGTCACCGTAGTGACATTGGTTGAGGAACAAATGTCCCCGTGGAAAAGGTAACTTGCCAAGGTTACCTATTAGTTCAAATATAGTGCGTTTGGCTACCCTATGAATGGGTATACAAACGGGAGTCGTCACCCCCAATAGATCTATTCACAATATTCGCGTTCACTCGCAATGCAAGTAATTAATGGTTCATGATATGGAAATAATGGCACTGGAAGCTACTTAGGCAATAATATATCTAGATAGCATACATTTAGAAAACACTTGTATTCATGGTTTATAGCAGGTATCACAGGTTTATAAAGTATTCAAAAGATGGAAATATGGGGTTATGAATTTATTAAGTCTTTGAAAAGTAATCACATTTGTTATAAGATAAACGAGTATGTAAAAGAGTTTGTAACAAGCATGTATCCCCCTCGCGGGTTTATAAAATATGTAAATAAGTAAAGGCGAGGTTATGAACTCACCTGATAGGTAGTTGTAATAAATATTCCAAAATGAAAGCTGACGACCTTATCACAATCTTAACAGGGAAGGTTGATATAGCAAAATGATAGTAAACAGCCACGTCACGCAACCTAAGTAAATATGTCAAGTCTTAGGAAGATTGTACTCTAGAACTTTGGTTTTAATAGTTTAATATTGTTATGAGTTTGATTGGAGAGTTTGGAATTATTGTATCACCGTTCGGGCCATCATATTTCAGAGGTCATTCAGTAAACGTTTGAGGAGCTAGGGCACTTTAAATCGTAAACCCAACAACTCAGTCAGAACGTAATACCAAGATGAAACCCCTTAATATGAAGCTCCCTAGTATTGTGGTACGATATAGATTCGGGACAGGATTTTTAGAAGCACATTGATGATGAATGATACAATGGTTATCAACTTAAATCAGTTTTAGCATTTTGTTTAATATTTTGGGAAATGGATATGCACGGAATGTGTTTAATTAAAGTTATGTCTTGTAAGGTTTTGAATATATTTTTATACTTTTTCAAAATGTTACATTTTAGACCCTTAAGAATGAGAAATGGCAAAATATACCCTTGGAGTTTGCACTTTTACGAGTTTGGTCCTTCTAGTTTAAAAGATGTACAAAGTAAACCTTGTACTTTGGAAAGTGACATAATAGACCCCTATAGTTATAACTTTGATAAAATGACATTTTCAGCCCTTTTAGTTATAAGTTTCAGAAAGTTACGATATATACCCCTTGCATGGAATACTTTTGCAAAACAAATCCAAAACGTCATGCAAGCTTATTTTAACATTCCAAAAGACATTTTCAGGTTATAGCTTATTAATATAAGCTAAAATATGAAGGTTTAACGTAACGAAAGTTTAAAATAACGATTCGTTAAGCTAGAAATCAAAACGGGTCGTTTTAGGGTTAAATAACGAAAACGCGTAGGTTTTTAATTCAAATTCCTTCAAGACTTGATAAAGTGGTTATAATAACATTAGTTTAACTTAATAGAATAGATTATAACAACATTTAACCATTATAACGATTTGATTTAAGAAAAACACAAAATTAGGGTTTCGGGTGCACGGTTTGGATCAAAAAGAGAAAACGCATGGTTTTTGAGTTTTAAAACTTTAACAAGAGTATATTTAGGATCATATGAACATTATAAGAGTGTAGGAGCAGGTATGAAGATCATAGAACCTGGGTTTGAGCTTTGAAGATCAACAATGGAGGAAAACGGGTCGAAATGGGTAGAAATGCTTCGTACGCCTAGGTTTTTCTTCTTCGGGGCTTCAAGGCTTCAATCCTTCTCTTGGTTATTGTTCTTGGGACTTATTAGAGACTTCTTTGAGCAGAGATATGTTGCTATGATGGGTTATAGAGGAAGAAGTGGGGGATGAATGAGAATGAAGGTTATACCCTCCTATTTATAGTCGAATGGCACCTTGGAGGCCAAAGAGGCTTAGAGACTAGGTTAGGACATGCATGGGGTGATGTGGAGAGGCTAGGTACTGATTTGGAGGAGCTATGGATGAGTATGTAAGTCTAGAAGCTAAATGGAAGGGTGTGGAGGTTCCTTGTGGTGCCGCGGCTAGTATGGTGCAAAAGAGAGAGATGTGGCCAATTTTCTAGCCAAATGATGAGTATAGAAGCTTTGTAAGCTGCTTAGTGATGAACTAGGTGCATCATAGAGGTGCTTGTTTGCTTGGTTGCATGAGAAAATGGGTAGAAATAAGCAAAAATGGGTCGCGGGTCAGTTTTGGATTCGGTTTAGGTTTTAAGCTTACATTTAGTGTGCATTTGATTAGTGATGATAGATTATGAATTATAAGGTTTGTATTAAGAGTTATTAACAAGATTTGATAGGTGGTTCGGGTTTAAAATGGGTGAAAATGAGTAAACAGGTCAAAAGTTCACATTAGGGTTCGATTAGGGTTTCTTGGATTTAATTCTTGTACATTGTTGTTAATATGATGAAATGATGATGGAATGTGATTTGTAATGTTTTAATTTATGTTATTACAACTTATTTGAGTATTGGTTTAGGTTTACAATGGATAAAAACAAAGAAACGGGTCATAGTTTAGAAACTAGCTCGGTTTTAGGGTTTAGGGTTTTGAATTAGGGTTTTGAGTGTAAAAATATGTGTGAGAGCTTATGAGTAGAATAATTAGGGTTTATACATTGTATATTGAGTGAAGCAGCTTGTACAAAACTGGTGGTGAAGAAACTAGAATGAAAACGGAGGTAAAACGGCTATTTTGGATGTCATGCTTAATGACTTGTACATTGTGCTTTTAAAGACTTGCACTTTGACTTGGAGGGAGTTTATATTTCAAATGAGATGTTATATTACTTGTACATATGTTTTAGTAACTTGTACATTCACTTTAGATATTAACCTTTCATGGAATTAGGGTTTAGAGGTAAATGATAACGGTTTAAAGCCCGTCTTGATATAACGTTGCAAATGGTACATTATATGAGTAATGTACTTTGTATAAATGATATTAAGATATTGACTTGACATATTATCATGTTTTCTTGACATATATGTAGATAGGATTGTCATAGATAGGTTGTGTGAGCTCGTTTACTTTAGTTATGCAAGTTGCGTTGCATATTGAGATATTGGTAATGTAAGTAATGTAATAAAGCGAAAAATTTCTCCGTACAAATGTGATCATAATAAAATAGGTTGATTTTGCATTGATGAAAATTTCGGGTTGTTATAGTCTCCACCCCTTAAAGAAATCTCGTCCCGAGATTTAGATGAATGTTAAAGTGAGATTAGGTAATAGATAGGAATACTTAGCACGAACTTGATTTTCATGTTAGGCTAATCAAGGTTACAAGTTCACGTGTGTGATGCATTTATAATTATGTTGCGCACCATAATTATAATTGCCTCCTTTCACACGTCTACTTACTTTCAAGATTACACCTCTCTAATAACTTGGTAGAAAAATAATATAAGTTATAATAGTTACGTAGTATTTGGTAAGCAAATTTCTTACATACACTGCTTGGGGAAATGGAGTGGCACGGAGGATATTGATGGCAAAAGAAAAGTAGTTATAGTTAAGGTTTTACCCTTGTTCTCTATAACCGTGAGCTCTGATACCACTCTGTAACACCCCCATTTTGATAATATAGCAGCGGAAGCTAATCTGGGGTATTACTTCATGAATCAGAGACACAATCATAGAAAACGACTCAAAAGAGACGTTTTTAAAAGATACGTTATCATTCATTTAAAATCAGTGTTATACAAAGGCAGGTCCCAAAGTCTAGAAACATAAAATGTGAATGATAACAAGTTTTAGCCATCTTCAAGTCCATGCCACTCCATGCCATAAGTTGCTCAATTACCTGGGATAAACATGCATAAAAGGATCAACACAAAGGTTGAGTGAAATTCATAGGTTTATGGTAAATAGTTTAAATACAAATTATAGTGTAACATTTGCACGAGCACGATTATTATGGAAAACAGTATTATTATGGAAAACAACATTATCATAGAGAACAACATTATTATGAAGAACAGTTCAATGCAAGTCATTATAATGGTAATAATTGCAACGAATACAATTATCATGTAAAAATAGTAACATTATTATTGCACCTAATCTCATGACACCAATACGTTAACAAGGAAAGTCACGGTAGTGACATTGGTTGAGGGACAAATGTCCCCGTGGAAAAGGTAACTTGCCAAGGTTACCTATTAGTTCAAATATAGTGCGTTTGGCTACCCTATGAATGGGTATACAAACGGGAGTCGTCAACCCTAATAGATCTATTCACAATATTCGTGTTCACTCGCAATGCAAATGATATAGAAATAATGGCACTGGAAGCTACTTAGGCAATAATATATCTGGATAGCATACATTTAGAAAACACTTGTATTCATGGTTTATAGCAAGTATTACAGGTTTATAAAGTATTCAAAAGATGGAAATATGGGGTTATGAATTTATTAAGTCTTTGAAAAGTAATCACATTTGTTATATGATAAACGAGTATGTAAAAGAGTTTGTAACAAGCATGTATCCCCCTCGAGGGTTTATAAAATAATTAAATAAGTAGAAGGGCGAGGTTTTTATGAACTCTCCTGATAGGTAGTTGTAATAAATATTACCAAATTGAAAGCACGACCTTATCACAATCGTTTAACCGGAAAGGTTGATATAGCAAAATGATAGTAAACAGCCACGTCAACGCAACCTGAGTAAATATGTCAAGTCTTAGGAAGATTGTACTCTAGAACTTTGTTGTTTTTAATAGTTTAATATTGTTATGAGTTTGATTGGAGAGTTTGGAATTATTGTATCATCGTTCGGGCCATCATATTTCAAAGGTCATTCAGTAAACGTTTGAGGGGCTAGGGCACTTTAAATCGTAAACCCAACAACTCAGTCAGAATGTAATACCAAGATGAAACCCCTTAATATGAAGCTCCCTAGTATTGTGGTACGATATAGATTCGGGACAAGATTTTTAGAAGCACATTGATGATGAATGATACAATGGTTATAACATAATCGGTTTTAAGCATTTTGTTTAATATCTGGAAATGATAAGCACGACAAGCGTTAATTAAAGTTATGTCTTGTAAGGTTTTGAATATATTTCTATACTTTTTCAAAATGTTACATTTTAGACCCTTAAAATAAAAATGGCAAAATTACCCTTGAGTTTGCACTTTTACGAGTTTGGTCCTTCTAGTTTAAAAGATGTACAAAGTAAACCTTGTACTTTGAATAGTGACATAATAGACCCCTATAGTTATAACTTTGATAAAATGACATTTTCAGCCCTTTTAGTTATAAGTTTTAGAAAGTTACGATATATACCCCTTGCATGGAATACTTTTGCAAAACAAGTCCAAAACGCCATGCAAGCTTATTTTAACATTCCAAAAGATATTTGCAGGTTATAGCTTATTAATATAAGCTAAAATATGAAGGTTTAACGTAACGAAAGTTTAAAATAACGATTCGTTAAGCTAGAAATCAAAACGGGTCGTTTTAGGGTTAAATAACGAAAACGCGTAGGTTTTTAATTCAAATTCCTTCAAGACTTGATAAAGTGGTTATAATAACATTAGTTTAACTTAATAGAATAGATTATAACAACATTTAACCATTATAACGATTTGATTTAAGAAAAACACAAAATTAGGGTTTCGGGTGCACGGTTTGGATCAAAAAGAGAAAACGCATGGTTTTTGAGTTTTAAAACTTTAACAAGAGTATATTTAGGATCATATGAACATTATAAGAGTGTAGGAGCAGGTATGAAGATCATAGAACCTGGGTTTGAGCTTTGAAGATCAACAATGGAGGAAAACGGGTCGAAATAGGTAGAAACGCTTCGTACGCCTAGGTTTTTCTTCTTTGGGGATTCAAGGCTTCAATCCTTCTCTTTATTATTGTTCTTGGGACTTATTAGAGACTTCTTTGAGCAGAGATATGTTGCTATGATGGGTTATAGAGGAAGAAGTGGGGGATGAATGAGAATGAAGGTTATACCCTCCTATTTATAGTCGAATGGCACCTTGGAGGCCAAGGGAGCTTAGAGACCAGGTTAGGACATATGTGGGGTGATGTGGAGAGGCTAGGGACTGAGTTGGAGGAGCTATGGATGAGTATGTAAGGCTAGAAGCTAAATGGAAGGATGTGGAGGTTCCTTGTGGTGTCGCGGCTGGTATGGTGCAAAAGAGAGAGATGTGGCCAATTTTCTAGCCAAATGATGAGTATAGAAGCTTTGTAAGCTGCTTAGTGATGAACTAGGTGCATCATAGAGGTGCTTGTTTGCTTGGTTGCATGAGAAAATGGGTAGAAATAAGCAAAAATGGGTCGCGGGTCTGTTTTGGATTCGGTTTAGGTTTTAAGCTTACATTTCATGTGCATTTGATTAGTGATGATAGATTATGGATTATAAGGTTTGTATTAAGAGTTATTAACAAGATTTGATAGGTGGTTCGGGTTTAAAATGGGTGAAAACGAGTAAACAGGTCAAAAGTTCACATTAGGGTTCGATTAGGGTTTCTTGGATTTAATTCTTGTACATTGTTGTTAATATGATGAAATGATGATGGAATGTGATTTGTAATGTTGTAATTTATGTTATTACAACTTATTTGATTATTGGTTTAGGTTTACAATTGATAAAAACAAAGAAACGGGTCATAGTTTAGAAACTAGCTCGGTTTTATGGTTTAGGGTTTTGAATTAGGGTTTTGAGTGTAAAAATATGTGTGAGAGCTTATGAGTAGAATAATTAGGGTTTATACATTGTATATTGAGTGTAGTAACTTGTACAAAAGTGGTGGTGAAGAAACTAGAATGAAAACGGAGGTAAAACGGCTATTTTGGATGTCATGCTTAATGACTTGTACATTGTGCTTTTAAAGACTTGCACTTTGACTTGGAGGGAGTTTATATTTCAAATGAGATGTTATATTACTTGTACATATGTTTTAGTAACTTGTACATTCACTTTAGATATTAACCTTTCATGGAATTAGGGTTTAGAGGTAAATGATAACGGTTCAAAGCCCGTCTTGATATAACGTTGCAAATGGTACATTATATGAGTAATGTACTTTGTATAAATGATATTAAGATATTTAATTAACATATTATCATGTTTGCTTGACATATATGTAGATAAGATTGTCATAGATAGGTTGTGTGAGCTCGTTTACTTTAGTTATGCAAGTTGCGTTGCATATTGAGATATTGGTAATGTAAATAATGTAATAAAGCGAAAAATTTCTCCGTACAAATGTGATCGTAATAAAATAGGTTGATTTTGCATTGATGAAAATTTTGGGTTGTTATAGTGGGGCTCGTCCGGAGGCATGGGCGCTCGTTCGGAGGCATAGGCGCTCGTCCGGAGGTGTTTGTTTGAAGCTCGACCGGAGGCGCTTTATTTCATCCGGAGGAGGTTTGTTTGGTTTCGTCCGGATTTATTTCGTACGGAGTTGAGCTGTTTGCTCGTCCGGAGTTGGTTCGTTGAGCTCGTCCGGAGGCTAAATTTAAGGGGGGTTCGATCAATTTTTCCCAACAATCTTTGGAGGTATTACTTAGAGTTTACCTTATTTTCCTTATGGCTAAAAAAGATATGCATATATATGTTTCCCAATTGAAGGATGCTGAGCTTAAGACTTTAATTGCCACTTATGATATCCCCTTAGATTTGAGACCTTGCTTGCCTGATTCCACCTTTAGGATGATTAATTTTCCCGCCGGAGATACAGCCATTGGCATATATTCTAGGATCTTTGACTCTTCAGGTGTTAGGATTCCTTTTTCCTCTTTCCTCCTAGCGGTGTTAAAATATTTTAAGGTGCATATCTCCCAGCTAGTTCCTTTAGGCTTAAGCAAAGTGATCACATTTAAGGTTCTCTGTCAGAGTTTAAGTATAGAGCCTACGGTTACTTTATTTCGGGTATTTCAGACACTTTCTAAGCAGGGGGGTTGGTTTTCTTTTGCGAAACGTGGGGGTTCTGCACCTGTGTGCATGGAAGTTACTAAGTCTGGGCTAAAACAATAGAAGGAGAATTTTTTTCTTGATAGATCGTAGGGCTATTCCATTCCACATACCTTGGAGACATCCTGATTCATGTATCACAGATAAGGTTCCTACCAGTTTTAACCAGGATCACGTTGGCCGACTAAAGGCTCACATTGTGAAGTTTCGTGATATCCTGGAGGGGGTGTTGGTTCGGTCTGGGCTTAGTAGGGTTTGGCATAACCCGATGTGTGATCCCGTGCTGAGACGTTCTGATAACACCGGTAGGATGGGTTCATTGTATTTTACTAAGTGTTGTTATATAGATGTTCTTACCATACCTAACGAATTTTTTGTCCCCCTTTTTTTACAGTTATGAGTATCCATGACTTTCTTTGCATGCCTTCCTTAGAGAAGGCCATGGTACAGGAGGAGCCACATCAGCTAGGCACTTCTATTTTGGGTAGAGTTGCTGACCGCACCACACCACCTGCTCTAGCTGGTACTGCTATCCCTCGCGCTTCCCCAGAGGAGATTGCCGTTACCCGACCTGATCATAATGTAGTCACAAAGGCAAATCACGCGGCCAAGCAAAAAACCTCTACTGGGCCGGAGATATCCACTAATACAACCAAGAGGACCAGATTGAGTCAGAAAGTGTCTGGGGCAGGCTCTAGTGGGTTAGCAGCTGAAGATGGAGTCGAGCAGATTGACGATGGTACTCTTGATGATGATGGTCAGCGTGATGGGTCAGAGTTTGCTATGGAAGATATTGGGAACCTCAATGATGTCGGCCAAGGTGAGCATATAAATGTTATCCTACTTTGAACTTTTAATCCGAGCCTTGGACTAGATGTGTCTTATCCTCCCATTCTTCTTCCAGATAAGGAAGTCAAAACTCGTGCTGAGCTGTCTGGGAGCGCAAGGAGGACTACCCGAGCCAGTTCTCACGCGTCTCATGGTAAGCTTGTCTCTTCATTTACTTTTGCTTCCGATTACACTAGGTCTTTGCCTTACATGTTTTTCTTTTCACTATTTCTTGTATGCAAGTGTTAGCGAGGATGCGTCTTCTTCTGCTCAGGAGGCTGTGGCAGCTCCTGATACTCAGCCCCTGGGTACTGATGCTGGTGCTGATGAGATTGCTAGTGATGGCAATGTTGATTCCTATTTTGATGCTCGAGTTTGTAATATTGCTGGAGATGTGCTTGAGAGGGATCTTCTTCCTTTTGTCCCAGGGCCTTATTATATTCCTTATCCTTTTGACGAGGGATCTGGGAGTGAGTCTCCTCCTTACACCAGAGACGGTTGGGAAGAAATTCATGGAGTCAATCTTGGTCTACTACAGAAAGAGATTTACAAGGATCCTAAGGTTTGCAGGACTGCCCTTGATCGATTCCCTACACCAGTTGAGACTCATCGGTTGAGGGAGCTTTCTTCGGTTGAGTTGTCTGATCGGATGAGTATGTTACAGTGTCAGTTGATGATCACTCCTTAAAGAATGTTGAGCGTCTAACGAAGCAGTGTGCACAGCAGACATAAATCATTAAGAAGCAAAGTGTTGACCTTATGTAACACCCCCAAAATCAGGTAGCAGCGGAATGGTAACAATAGGGTGCTACGTCAAAGTACAACAATCAAGATATAGGAAACGACCATAAATGGACGTTTAAGACAAGATTTCATTCGATGCCATAGCAAAATATCAGAGTTTATACATTAGGTCCCATATGTTTTATAAGTCATAAACATTTCACATACATTTTTAATTATACCAAAAGCTTCATAATACCAAAAGATGACTTAAGTTTTTAAAGATAATAAAAGTTGCATAGACTTTAGATAAAACACAGAATCCGTCTTCATTGATATCCGCCACGGCTCCCCTCCAATCTTCATACCCTAGGACCTGAAATTACATGCTAAAAGTCAACACAAAGGTTGAGTGAAATCATAGGTTTATCGGTAAAAAGGGTGGACCACAAGATCGAAGTAATAGTAGACTCTGAAACACATTCAGTAGTCCAAAACGTTTATTATTGCACTAAGCTCATGACCCCGAAGCCTTAACTAGATTTGTGCCCCAATCAGAATATAGGATGCTTGCCAACAACCTAACACCTCTCAATGTTAAATGCACCTTGATCAAACTAGTGACCCAAGGAAAGGTGGGGATTGTCAGTCCCGATAGATCTATCCACAACACTCGCGCTTACTACAATAGCAATTAACGGTTCATGATAAATAGGGACTTCACGGCAATAAGGTAACTTAGCAATAATATTCAGGCAGTAATCTGGATAGCATACACTTTGTAAACACTTTGAAAACACTTAGAAAAACACTTGTGTCCAATAGTAAAACAAGCAATGTAATTCACCCCGTAGATTTTGTAAAACAATCACGTAGTAAAAAGGGGGCTATGAACTCACCTCGAGTGAATGGTAATCAACAAGTATTCACAATAGAAAAATGCGTCACGAAGGAATCCGAAGGCAACCTAATCCAATATAGGTCGTATAAGTACTAAACACTTTGATTATTTATAGGTCGTATAGCTCATCATACTATCGTTCGGGCTATCATAATTAAGAGGTCATGTAGTGACGTATGAGGAGCTAGGACACTTTAAATCGTAAATCCAACAACTCGTCGATACGCCACCCCAAAGAGGCCTCATTATGAAACTCCCTAGTAATATAGTACTTTGATTAACTAATACCACATATAATTCTATATAGCTACATCACCATCTAATCGTTTTAGTGAAATCATATTTATAAAGTAAAAACGTTTATAAGTATACTTTAGTAAAACTGGCGTAACTTTCTCGTTTTTAATATGTTTCTTTCGTTTCTTACGTCCACGCCTTCGTATTAAGAAGAGTTATCAAAATATAACATTTTCAAAATTTGAGCTTTTCTGATGAATAGTGATTTTACTGTTCATAACAGTTATATATTTATTTTTATAGATTTAGTTATCATAAATCTCGTAAATATCGTAACTTATTAGTTTTATATCATTTTTTAGCGATTCTTTCTAGCATGTCTTCGTATTTAAAAGTTTTATCGATTTATTGATGTTTTAAAAGTATAAGTTTCTGTGGTGAATAGTAACTTTTATAAAAATAGTTTTATAAAAGTATATATTTAACGTAAACTTGAAATCGTTGTATCTTTTTCGTTATAAATCGGTTTTTCGAGTTTTTTATCATTTTGGAATCGTCATGAGGCGTACTATCTTTATAAAATACCATAGGGCTGTTACCATACATGAACCAAAACAGCCCCTATATATCTTTTAGGGTTTATTTATATAACTTTGTTTTTATATATTTTTTAACTTCATAAATTACCACAAGTCCTTTATAACTCTTTATATCATATGCCATACATATTATTATGTCCATTAGTCCATGATATATTCAACCACATAACACATGAATAAGTGTACAAAATTATAATCACAAGCAAAAATATGTTTTACATGTTTAAAAACATCCTAATGGTGATTTTGCCATATAGAACCAATATATGCATAAAATGATAAATGTAAAGACATAAAGGGTTTTAGATAACCTTATGGTGATGTATGATGATGACCAACATAATCTAAACCCTTGTTTAGATTACAAACCAAAGCTTGCACAATCAAAGAAACCCTAAACCCTAATCTTCTATTTTTCTTGCTTAACACTTGTAAAGACTTAACCAAGCCTTCAAATCTTCTTAGGACATCTTAGATATATAGTAGGAATGTGTGTAAATGTGTTAAATAAATTTTGGTATGGATTTGGTGTGTTTTCTTGTTGTTGCCGTGAGCTAAAGGAGGAGGGGGAGAAAAGATTTGTGTTTTTCACCTTTAAAATGAGAAGTGTGTGTGTATGTTACTAGCTAAAGGCCTTATATACTCCAATTGCTAGTCAAAGAACATGTAGAGCAAAACATGGAAGTCCTTATGGTCTTGTTGAATAAAGAAGGGATTATCCCATAGTTTTAAGGTATGTGTTTGTTATCTAGATATTTTCTTTGTTTTCTATCAATGAAATCGGTTGTATATATGTATGTAAGTAGGATATTGTGTTAATTTTTTGGGTATTGGGTATAAAAGTGGGTATTTGTTGAAGCGTAGAAAAGTTTTGGTGCTTCCGGGTATGCTTAAATGTATTTAATTGCGAAACGTAATTATTTTACGTAACCAATAAAAACAAAATATAAAAAGTTGATTATTACTTTCGTAAAAATAATATATTGCTCGCTTGACAAAAACTTTAATTCGTTTGGTGTCCGTTTACGCTAATTGATAATTTATAGCTTACGCGATTTAACTTAACTAATAAAATTAAAAGTAAACACGTACGAGAAAGAAAAAAAATAATTAGTGAAATATATGACGTCGTAAATGACCTGAAAATACGGAATGTTACAAAGTTCAACTTAATGAATTAAATGAACTTCGGGATCAAGCCTACGAGAATTCTTTAATCTACAAGGAAAAGACGAAGAAGATACACGATGCTAAGATCAAAAACCAAGAATTCCATGTCGGTGATCGTGTTCTTTTTTTTAATTCTAGATTGAAGTTTTTCTCGGGCAAATTTAAATCCCGCTGGTCCGGCCCGTTTATGATTGTTGAAGTATTTCCATATGGCACCGTCGAGTTATCCCAACCCAAAGGTCCGAACTTCAAGGTAAACGAGCATCGGATTAAACATTATTTTTGAGGTTACATCCCCGCTAAGAATGTCACGGACCTCCAATTGTCCCCCAAGGACAATTAAATGCGGGGGGCGAGTCAAGCTAGTGACTCATTAATAAACAAGCGCTTCGTGGGTGGCAACCCATGCTTATCCTAGTAGTAATAATATTATAGTTGTTAATTAAACTAATTACAAAACCTAACCCTAGCTATTAATCCAAAATTAATAAACTAATTAAAAAACTAACTTAGGGACTAACTGTGTAAAAGACTTAAGGACTAACGGGCTAAAACATTTAACGGGCAAGGATTAACTGGAAAACAACTAAAACAGAAAAATTACAGAAATGGTCCCTGAGGACTTACCCCGACAACAAACTAAGTCCTATTATAAGCTCAAATTCTAAAAGTGCTTATCACTAAAAACTTAAAAGAGCAAAGTTGTAAAGGAAGCTAGGGAGAACAACTTTAACAAAAGCACTATGGTCTAAAACTCAAAGATAAGCTCTAAAAGAGCTTCTCAAAAAGCTGTTACATAAACTAGGGGTTTGGGCTATGTTTTACCAAAACAGCTATAATAAGCTCAAATCAAGCTCAATATGGAAAAGGAAAAGTGTTCTAAGAGGCTTATGAAATGCTTTATCTATGAATGCAAAGAAATCTAAGCTAGAAGTACTTTAAATCAACTAAAATTGAGAATGAACCAAGCAAACTCAGAAAATAAGCAAATAGCCAAAACCACATGACTTAAAAAGCTTAAAAAGCTAAACTAGACTCTAAAACTTTAAGGACTTATTAAACTACTTATAATCTATCTAATTAAGCTATAAAATCTAGACCCATAAGCTAAATTAACAAATTAAAACCTTAAAATTCCTAAGTACTGTTTTTGGCTTTTTAACTTTTTGACAGCAAAAATAAGCTATGTAAATAAGCAAAGAAATGGAAACCAAAGACTTATTCTATATTCTCCGCTATCACTTAGACTTTAAATACCTTAACGATAAGCTACTTAAATCCAAACTTTGATGATCTTAATGTTGGGGCATTTCAAGACTCAGCTAATAACATTCTGTTAGTCACACTGCTAGTTCTAAAGATCTTATTTTAATAGCTGAATAAGCTAAGAAAATAAGTAGTAAAACTAAAAGTTAAAACCTAAACCATATTAAGCTATATCTAGATTACTTCTATCTTGAATTTTAAAAACCTAAATCCTACTTTTACTTAGCTAAAAACACTAAGAGCAAAGGTGGCACTACTAACTTGTGAACGCAGTACTAACTTTTTAGGTAGCTGACTGGTAGATGCGTAAACGTATCACATTACTAACTCTTTGGAGTTAGTACTGGTCACTTATCTTCACCAAGCTGAACAACCAACGAAGTGCAGGTTTCCTAAGGGAAATCCTACACTAAAACACACTCAAATAGAGTGTTTAAACAAAGTCCAAGCAAGATCTAAGCCTTAAGGGCTTTAGATCACAGTTTTACAATCAAAAAGATAGTCAAAAACTGTCCTGGTGTAAAAACAAAGATAATAAGCCATATCTTTTGAAATTTTGAACTCTAACTTATAAAAACTAAATGAAAACTACTCTTAAATGAAAACTCAGCTGACTCAAGTAAATTGCACAAGAAATTTTGATTTTTAGAGGTCAAACACACCTAAGCCAAACACACTTTTAAAACTAAGACATTTATGATTAAGCTACTAATTTGAAATCTAGTAAACAAGTGTTTAATATCAGACAATTAACAGATTAAAACTACTGTAATAAGCATGATTTAACAACTGAATAACACATAATCTAACGACTTAAGCTACTTCTTACTATATTTTTTGTTTCTTTTCTTAGAGGTTTTTATACAATAATAACGAACAATCTATGAATTAAAACTAAGAGAATTGACAACAGAATTAAACAACTAAGATGATTTTAGCTAGATAAAAACTCCAAATAAGCACTAATAAGGCAAATAGACAATAAGCAAATAAGCAGATTCTAAATATAGAAAGCAATGATTCATTATTTAAAGCTAGAATTATAAAGGAAAATGAAAGGAGACTCCCAAACTCCTACTCGCTATACAAGAGGACCACCTAAAGGCAGCTACAAGCTCCCTAGCTCATTAGATAAAGCAGGGTAAAGTCCTTGGGATCTCTTCCAAGTTAAGATCCCCTTCCAAAAGGCTCTTATCCAATAAGATCCTGATTCACAGATTAGACTGATTTAAGGTTTCAATGTAAAAGATTCAATACTGAATTCAACTACCCATTTCAGACTTCTACTCAGACGAAAGAGCTTAAAAGGAGCTTATTAACTTATTGAGACATTTTGGCTTATTAAGACAGCTTTTGAATAACAAGAAAAGAGAGCTTATAAATGATTTAAACTCAAAATCTCATTAATAAAAGTCACTGCTTACACATACTCGCGAAACACGGACGCACATTACACAAACATTTTAAAGGAAAATTACATTATAGAAAAATCGAAATTTAAGCAAGACTAAGAATTACTAAAAAACTAAGATAAACGTGTGTGGAGAGGTGAGGCCTATTTTATAACGGTGCTTTAAAGAAGCTTCTAGGATCTCTTGCCCTGCTCTCCAATCTTTCAATCTTAGCCAATCATTTCTTCAATCATTTGAGCATCAATTGTGGCCGTTTGATCAAGCTGTGGACACCTGAAGATTGCCAGCGTGTCATTCTCTTTTGGGAGGCATTGTGCTTCTTTTGTGAGTGTTTTAGCATAAAAACCCACATAAATTTATGCTTTCACCATTGTTGACGTGGCCTTTGATTGAGAGAGGCTAAGTAATCCTTTGATAAAGACTGATTTGTCCCTTCATTTGTGTTAGTAAGCTCATGAATTGACCTAAGCACCCTTTAATTTTGGAAAACCCCTTATGAACTACTTGATGGTGACAAACGGCGGACAGAAAGGTGAACAGTCAAACACCTTTCGCCCCCTTTTCTTTGACAGTTAAAAACCGTTATAGCTTTGGCAATTTTACACTTTCAGTCCTCTCCATTTTCTTTTCCCTTTTCAAAGTTCAACAATTAACTTTTGGGACATTCTTTTGTCAAGACTTGGTCTTGTGGCTTTATAAAAGAGAAGTGGGCTAATGTTTTGGGCTTTGTTGACTTTTATTGACCAATGATTGGTTTTTTCTTTGACTGGATTTGACTTAAGTCTTGAACTTTTCGAGCTCTCCGGCTTTGACTCTTTATCGGGCTTCTTTCTTTACTCTTCTGATCATCGTGTCCGTCGCTGCTTTTTTTGACTGTTTTCTTGTGATTTTTGACTTATCCGTACCTGCATACACAAAACACAAATACAAGCATAATTTTGCCATTTTTGGTCTGTTTTGGGTTTAATTGGGTTATTTTAAGTATAAATGGATATGTGTATTTTACACTTATCAAGGAGTCTACTGTTTGTGCTAATGAGGAGGTGTCTAGGTTAAAGGCTGAGCTGGGGGCCCTTAAGTCTAAGTGTGGGGCTACTAAACATAAGCTTAGTAGTTGGGACAAGAAACATAGGAAGTATAGGAATGAGAGGGACACTCTTGCCAAGGAGAAGACAAAGATTAAGGAAGAGCTTGTAGGAACTAAGTCACAGTTGGAGCATCGTGAGAGGCAAGCTGAGGAGATCCATGGCAGCATTGCCTCCTTCTTTTAGTCAGATTTCACTCCACTTGTTCGAGGATTCCTTAAGAGTAGTGAGTTTAACCGGGCGTTTGCGGGTGTGTTAAATACGGCGATTAGTGTTGGAGTCGAGTGTGGGTTGCGTATGGATCGCACTGATGAGGAGTTCAGAGGGTTATCTCTGAAAGTTGTTGGTTTCATTCTCGATGCTAAGGAGAAGTTTGATAGAGTTATTGCTGCTTTTCCTGACACTACTTTCCCTTTCTTGGATAAGGTATCTCAACATTCTCAGAGTTCTTTGCAAGACATTGCTTGACTTGAGCCCGACAGGGTGACACCTTCTTCCCAGCCTTCCTCTACTACTGCATCCTTGAGGACCAACACCCATGTGCGACACTCTACTTCATCACCCGAGACTTTTGGACATACTAGCACTCCAGAGCACTTAAAGAAAAAGAAGAAGTATGTTGGAGGAGGAGGTCCTTCAGCTGCTTAGACCAGCCTTAGATTGCAGTTATTTTATTTTGTTTATGTAACTGGCCCTGTGTTTCAGGCTTTAAGTGCTTTGTAAGCAACTTTATCTTTTGGATGTGATTGTAACCTTATTAACTTTCTATCTTGGTGGTTACTTATGCTTTTTATGTTATCCATCCCCTGAATGTATGTTTATTTATTTTGTCATATGTTGTAACACACTTTGTCACTTGTCAGACAGGCGCCTAGACTTATATGGGTCTGGCCTATTGAGCCAGCATGGTCCAGTTTTACCGCAACAGCTTTCAGGCTGTAACCCATGTGCTAGGGCACGAGGCAAACCTACCCTAGCAGTTTTTGGGTTAGACTAGACATTATTGTATTTTGTAGTAGTTTTAACATACCCATGTGCCTGTGATAATGTTTAAACTTAAATCAATATGCCTATGTTACCCTTACTCACCGGTACGACTTGTGCTAGTATGCATTTTGATGCAACATTCAAATTAATATTCTCATGTCGCTTTCTCCATCCGATGTAGCTATTCACCGGAGAGTATTTATTATGTGCGTGCGAAAGGGAGAAGTGTTTGTTCCCCTCCTTTCTGTTGCAGAGTCAATTAGCAGAGGTTGCTCAGCCTAACCACCAATGGCATCAGTTTCACCACTGGGGACAAATTAGTAGGAGTCACCCTATTCGTACGGAGGTAGCGAGCCATCCGTCGTTGTATAGACAGGCTATGATAAAAAATTTAAACATATAGTCTTAAGAGAAGATATGGGAAAATTTTGTTTCATTCATATCATACTAGAATAAACAATACATCAATAATATATAAGGTCACCTCCGGAGAAAGTCTATACTTTGAAAATTGCTTCTTCGGTAGGGATACATAATAGAAATAAGGGTACCCTGGTGTTTTACATGTAGCACCTTCGGAGGTTACAAGCATGCCAAGTCCTAGGTATCTCTTCCCCTTCCATGTTACTTAGCTTATAGGCTCCGCTTTGGAATGCTTGGAT
This sequence comes from Tanacetum coccineum, assembly GCA_026074375.1. Classification (NCBI taxonomy): domain Eukaryota; kingdom Viridiplantae; phylum Streptophyta; class Magnoliopsida; order Asterales; family Asteraceae; genus Tanacetum; species Tanacetum coccineum. The sequence continues at coordinate 99,185 of BQNB010003386.1, forward strand.
AACCTTGTAAGGCCCTTCCTAGGTGGGTCCTAGCTTGCCTGTGTTAGCAGCCCTTGACACTTCATTTCTTCTGAGTACAAACTCTCCCACCTTGAACTGCACATGTCATACCTTTTTGTTGTAATACTTCTCGACCTGTTGCTTGTACCTGGCCTCCCTTATAGCTGCTATTTCTCTTCGTTCATCCAGCAAGTCTAAGTTTAGACGAAGCTCTTGATCATTAGTTTTTTCATTCACACTAGATGTTCTGTGCGTTGGCATGCCGATCTCTGCAGGGATGACAACTTCGGTACCATAGGTTAAGCTGAAGGGTGTTTCACCATTGCTGGTCTTCTTCATTGTTCGATGTGCCCACAACACATTTGGCACCTCCTCAGCCCAAGCCGATCCTCCCTTCTCCAGCCTGGTCTTAATTCCTCTCAAGAGGCTTTTATTCGCTCTTTCCACTGCTCCATTTCCCTGGGGATGGTAAACTGAAGTAGAGATTAATTGAATCTTGAGCTTCTCCGCCCACTTCTTGAAAGGATCATTCACAAACTGAGTTCTGTTGTATGTGATAATGGTAGCTGGGATCCCAAACCTGCAGACAATATTATCATAAGCGAAGTTCACCACCTGCTTACCAGTAATGGTAGCTAGCGGCTTCACCTCCATCCATTTGGTAAAGTAGTCGATTGCCACGATTAGATACTTCACCCTTCTTGGGTCTTCTGGGAGAGGTCCCACTATATCCAAACCCTACTTCATAAATGGCCATGCGGATGTTACTGAGATGATGTCCGCTTTAGGGAGTCTGAGTACAGCTGCATGTGCTTGGCAGTCATCACATGCTCTGATCAGCTCCCTAGCGTCTCTATGCATAGAGGGCCAGAAGTACCCCAGGTTCATGGCCTTAGCCACCACCTATCTAGGCCCGTCGTGCATCCCGCATGAGCCCATGTACACCTCTCTAATAACGTAATTGCCTGTAGAGGACCTACATACCTCATCAATGGAACCAAGTAAGACTACCTATACAAGACTTCATCTTCTATCGTATAGTTTCCCAACTTTTCCCATTAGAGTTCTAGCATCAACAGGGTCTTCTGGTAGCTTTCCCTCCTCTAGGTAGTTTCGGATCAGGGTCATCTAAGTCGGGCCTTCCTCTTCAACCACCATGTTAACCTCTTGTGCTTCGACGGAGCGCTCATTCAACACCTCTACTAGTACTTCTTTGGACAAGTGGTCGAACTGAACCGCCACCAACTTGCTAAGGGCATCGGCCTTCCTGTTCTCTGCTCTAGGGATATGAGTTATTCGAAACCTGTTGAATGCACCAGCTAGCTCCAAGACCTTTTCCCGGTATTTTATCATCCTTGCACCCTTAGCCTCGTATGACCCTTCCACCTGACTAGCCACTAGCTTAGAGTCCACAAAGGCATGAATGTCTTTCACTTGCATCTCTTTGGCTATCCGTAGTCCAGCCAGTAGAGCTTCATACTCGGCGTCGTTGTTGGAGTTAGAGAAATTCAAGCGAAGCGCGTAAGAGTATTCTACATCGTCTGGGGCTATCAGGATGAGGCCAGCCCCGGATCCTTCATTGTTCGAAGCTCCATCGGTATATAGTCTCCATGCCCTCGAGCCAGGGGTAAGATTTTCCCTTGCATTTGAATATTCTGGGACGTCTTCCACCCTTGGGTTGTTAGCCACCTCTAGTGTAGCATTTATCTCTGTTGGAGTGTCTGCTAAAAAGTCTATAACAACCCGCAATTTTCATAAATGTAAATATCCATCTATTAAGTTAGATGATGTACAATCTATCAATTATATATGAACTCACCTTTTTCAGGGAAATTTTTCGCTTTATTACATTACTTACTTTGCCAATATCTCGATGTACAACATTTCTTGCATAACTAAAGTTAACGGGCTCAGGCAACCTACATATGGCAATCCTATCTTCATATATGTCAAGCAAACATCATAACATGTCAAGTCAATATCATAATATCATTATTACAAAGTACATTACTCATACAAGGTACCATTTGCAACATTATATCAAAACAGGCTTTAAACCGTTATCATATGCCTCTAAACCCTAATTTCATGAAAGGTTAACATCTAAAGTGAATGCACAAGCTACTAAAGCATATGTACAAGTAATATAACATCTCATTTGAAATATAAAATCTCTTCAAATCAAAGTACAAGTCCTTAAAAGCTCAATATACAAGTCATTAAGTATGATCTCCAAAATAGCCGTTTTACCTCCGTTTTCATTCTAATTTCTTCACCATCACTTATGTACAAGCTACTACACTCAATATACAATATGTAAACCCTAATTATTCCATTCATAAGCTTTCATATCTATTTCTACATTCAAAACCCTAATTCAAAACCCTAAACCCTAAAACCGAGCTAGTTTCTAAACCATGACTCATTTCTTGATTTTTATTCATTGTAAACCCAAACCAACACCCAAATAAGTTGTAATAATATAAATTACAATATTATCAATCATATTCCATCATCATTTCACCATTCTACTTCAATTATACAAGAAATAAATCCAGAAAACCCTAATTGTGCCCTAATTATGATTTTGACCCGTTTACTCATTTTCTACCCATTTTAACCCAAACCACCTATCAAATTTTGATTATAATCCTTAATATAAGTCCTAGGATCAGTAACCTATCATTCCTAATCAAATGTATACGAATTACAAGCTAGAAAACTTAACCCGAACCCTAATAAGCCCTAAATGTACCCGTATACACCTTTCTTTCATTTTGACCCATTTTCACCAATCTTTTTGCAATCAAGCACCTCCATGACTAAGATACTTCATTCCTAAGCAGCTTACAAGCACCTCTCTTCAAATATATTCCACTTATATTATAAAATTTGCACATGATCTTCTTGTTTCTTCCATTTCTTAGCCACGGCATGCAAAGGGTAAACACCTCACCATAGCTACTTTCTAGTTAAACAACACATCTACTAGACCCTCCTCATCACCCTCTAGACCTCCTACATGTCCTCTTCAGATTTTAAGCTTGGCTTATGGTTGTGGCTTATAATGAAATTCAAGTGCTTGTCTAAAGATTTAAAACCCTAGAAACCAACTAGTGAACCCAATGGGCCGCATAAAGGGTATATCGGGTGTGGCAGCCTACTATTGGGCCCAGCCGGCCCAACAAACCATACCGTGGGGTCCACAGATTGGCCAAAAGCTCTATGTGCTTATTTAAAGGCCTAATGTGCTTATTAGGGCTTATATAGACCCTAGGTATCTTTAAAAACCAAGCGGATCCTTAAATAGGCTCATTAGCCCATCACCGTAAGCCCACGAGGCCCATAAGCCGCAAATAAGCTAGGATAGCTTATTTGTGAACTACAGCTTATAAGCCTTGTGATAAGCCTAGGCAAGCTAATGGACCAAAAAGAAATAAGCCCAAACCCCTAGAACCCTTATTGGGCTTGTATCGAGCCCAAACGGCCCAATAACGCGGCTTATTTTGCTTATGAAATAAGCCAAACGTAAAACAAACCCTAATAAGCTTATTGAGTTAAGAAAATAAGTTGGATCATATGAGGAAACCTTAATGGGCCTTTTACAAATCATTCGGTTAAGGTTACTGGGCTAACGAGCCCAATAAGCCTAAATAAGCTCATCCGAGCTTATTATTAAGCCCAAACAGTTTCCCATAACTTAAATAAGCTTACCAAGTGCCTTCGTGCCTTTTAAAACTTAATCGGACCTTTAAAACACTTATTGGACCTTAACGGGCCCAATAAGGTCCATTAAGCCAAAATAAGCTCTCCCGAGCTTATTTATAAGCTGGAACAGCTTATATGGCTTATTGGAGCTTAATGAAATCTAATGTCACTTGTTAGAACTTAATTGGAGTTAAAATGCGATTTTTACAAGTTAAGGGACTAAATGTGTCAATTTAGAAACTTGAGGGTTAAAACTGTCATAACTGATTTTATAAGGTTTAGGGACTGTTTTGAGCACTTTTGGAACTTAAGGGGCTGTTTTAAACATATAAGGACCTAAAGTGTAAATTGTGTTAAGTTGGAGGACTAAATGTGTAATTATGAAAACTTAAGGGTTTGAAATGTAAAATAGTATATATTTTATATACCCAGGGGCTGTTTTGTAATTATAAGAAACTTAAGGGTATTTTGTGAACGAAAGTGATTTCATAAACATTTAACTTATCGGACGAGTTGTATTCAGGAAATATACGAGTTAAACCTACGATTTAATAAATACGAATATTTATTAATAACCGTTATACGTAGACAAGAACGTATGGGATAGTTTACCTTTCCAAGAGCCATCAACAATTTCAAATACATTAAACACGTACACCACCACACAAGTGATAACAGTATATATAAACTAGCAACTTATTGTAGTTTATACATTGAGTCTTTAGCCTAAATTTGTAGACTAAGACTGGCCGTATTTACTTAGGTATTTGACGGTGTGATTCATACTTGGATATCTATTATCATTTCAGAGGACTATTTACTAAGGTGAGTTCATAGCCCCATGTTTTACAATTTCTTAAATGATTTACATCTTTGGGGTGAGAACATGCTTGTTTTACAAATTGGACGCAAGTGTACATTTTATACAATGATTACGTGTTTGCCTAAGTAGCGATAACCCACTGAGCCCTTTATCATGAACTGTCAATTACTGGATTGTGAGCGCGAATGTTATAGATAGATCTATTTGGGATTGACAATCCCCGTTCGGGTGATTAGCTATCACCGGGAACGAACGTATACCATGTCGGATTTGGGATGTTGCGGGTTAGAACATCATTCACGGGCATTCATTGGCAATATATTGCATTCATACATGTCGAGCTTCAGTGTCATGAGCTTAGGAAAACGTAATTACTTTTTATGATGTTTGCATTTGTTGCTTAATCATACACTTGGAAATCTTGCGGTCCTACTATTGATTTACATAAACCTATGAATTCACCAACTTTATGTTGATATTTTAAGCATGTTTTCTCAGGTCAATAAGGCACGGGGTGCTCAGATACATTGGGGGTCACTCTTTGGAAAGAGTCAGTACTAAAGATTTGGGCGTATTACATTTTGGGAACATTTGTTATAAACCGAAATCTTTACTTATATTGTCGAACAATTTGAAGCCATGAGCTTATGTAATGAACAAGTATTTTGTTAATCCAATGTATCTTTTTTGGGGTCCTACAAATAGATTTACATAAAGCTATGAATTCACCAACTTTTATGTTGACGTTTTTTTAAGCATGTTTTCAGGGTCAAATATGGACACGAGGTGCGATTGATACATTTGGAAGTCAATAATTGAAGTGTCACCATTTAAGATTTGGGGTCTTATTACAATTTTAGGGACAATTATTATAAACCAAAATCTTTATTTTATATTGTTGAACATTTTGAAGCACGCCCCCCCCCCCCCCCCCCCCCCCCCCCCCCCCCCCCCCCCCCCCCCCCCCCCCCCCCCCCCCCCCCCCTAGCTTATGTAACAAACAAGTTTTTGTTTTAATTCAAATGTATCTTTTCCAAAACGGAACCGTTAGGTAGTCGTTCTCAGATCTTGTGCTATTATCCAATAAAGTATCAACGCCCTCTAATATTCAACATTCCATGCATACTCAGATTAGATTTGAGGGTGTTACGTCCTTGTTTTGATGCGACCTACCATTCCTATGCATCATCCAATTCATAAATCCCAGTGCGAGGATGTAACGGTGTTGAGGAGAATTTACGGAAACCGGAACATGTGAGTATACCATTAAGGTCCCAACACTCCATAAGTCCCAAAAGCTTAACCTCCTTCTCAAGGAAACTTTGTGATTCACCAAAGGGATCCTGTCTATCCTTATATCCCTTATCGTTAAGGAATGCAACAAGAAAAAAGAAAGGAAAAGTATGAATGTCACAATTCACAAATTTTGGCACATGTTTTAAAACAACTTCACATTTAATATGCTCTTTGCAGGATGGTTAATTCTAATCCCGAAATACCAAAAAAATATGCTTAAAGGTCTCTCCTTTCCAACCAAGGAGAAACTTATGAATTGGCAATACCCTTAATGAAAATTGCTTAGCGGCTATCCTAAAGAAGCTAAACGAAAAGCTAGGCGTCCCTTAGGAAATTTCTCATTCCGTATGGTTTTAGTGAGCTTCAGTGCAAAGCCCTAGCCGATATAGGTGCTAGCAACAATTGATGCCACTCTCGGTGTGGAAAAAAAAGTTTAGGATTACCCGAGCTTATTTCCACCCAAGTGACTTTTTGACTTGCTAATAGTGAGATTTGCACTCAGGTCGGAATTGCAAGAGATGTCTTTATTCTGTTGGGAAGTTCTCATTTTCTCGCTGGATTTTGTCATTGTTGATTATGAGAGCGGTCCTCGTGTCCCCCTCCATCTTGGGAAGACCTTTCTTACGGACGCGCGTGCTTTGATTGTCGTTCATGGAGAAGAACATGATTCTCGTTCGTCGACGGTAATGAAAGACTAATCTTGAATATGAGACCATGACCTTCAAAGCTATTTAAACGAACCTCATCATGAATCAATCCACATGATTGATTGTCTACCAATGTTTCACATGAGGAAATTCTTAAAGATTGTTTGCAATAATCATCCTAAGTGGCAATCCCATTTTTCTTCTCTCATACGATTTAACTTTCACCGGATGTTATCAATCCATCGGAGTGGCAATCCCACTTGATTTTGGAACCCGGGGAGACCAAGGGTCTTCTTCTTTCTTCTTCCCCCACACTTACCTTTCCATCGGAAAATAGTAATCCTTCATCTCCTCTCCTCCTTTTCATAATTCTTTAAGTAGCTAGTATACCACTTCTTCTTCACTAAGTCTCCCAATTTCTGAGACTAGCAACTATTTTCTTGAGGAGTTCACCGATGAACTCGCTCTTATCACATTTCCACCGGGAAATGATGATCTTCCCTTTGATGCCGAATCTGATCCTCGAGAAATAGAGTATTTGCTTAACCATGATCCTATCAAGGAAATGAATACTATTCTCGAAGATTCGTTTAATGAAAATTCTCTTAATGACAATCTAGTTGATACCATTTCTAAGATGTTCACCGATGAACATGCTCTTGATTACTCATCCCCACCATTATGGGATGATTATGATGATGAACTTTTTGATCTTGAGACCGTTAATGATAATACTTATGATGATCCTTTTGACTCCAAGAAAGAGAAAATCAAAGAGTCTAAAATCTTGATTGATGAACTTGATCTTCCTGGATCAAGTGATTTCCTTCCTTTTCCCGAGTATGACTTGGTTTTCTATGAGGATTTTTCCGAGGTTGATGCTTTGTCTTCGACCAACAACGAGGACAAGGTATTTAATCCGGGTATACTCATTCATGAAAACCTTTTTGAAGTTACCAACTGTGCAACACCGGAAAAGAATGTAAAGAAGGCCACAAATGCTTCTTTAATTCTTGAGGATTTAGATCCTCCTCTTTCTCTTTATGAACTTCCTTTCCACAAAGAAGTTATCGGGCTCGGAGCTTTACTCTCGTTTTTGTCCGAAAATGAGGAAAAAGTTTTCAACCCCGGGATTATCACTTCTAAAAGATTTCATACCTCTCTTCTCCCGAAATTATCTCATCAGGACTATAAAGCTTTCAAAGTCATTAAAATTTTTGAAAGCTCGATGGAGATTTTTCCTTTCTCTTATGGAGAGGACATCCGTGTCTTGGATGTTCCGTATCTCCACTTCTATCCCCCTTGATCAACTCAAGTATGGGGGGATCGGGTCAAGCTAAGTGACCTAAAACAAGCGCTTCGTGGGTGGCAACCCATGCTTATCCTAGCATAATCGTAGTAGTAGTATGGTAGTTTAATAGTAATGAATAAATGTTTTGTTAATCCATAATCAATAAAAAGTATATAATGCGTTACAGGTCAATAAAGTAAACCCATGTATTGTATCTCCTCGCGAGATATATAAAATGTGTTATGTAAACCAAACAGTAATCAACCATTAAATTGAGTTTGTAAACATGGTATGCAAACGAGTTTGAAATATTAGCACTGTAACGAGTTTAAAATCAAACACTAATTGGAATTTGTAACACCAATGTTCTAACACCCCAAAAATATATGTAAAACATGTAAAACGTGGGGCCTATGAACTCTCCTGAGTTGATGAACGATTGATAGTATGCATCTAATTCACATGATGATGAAGAATGATTGACAGATAGGCCTCATAATACGCACTAATACGAACGGAAGACCTGAAGCTGCCTGACCGTTAGAAGATGCAGCTTAACTTAACTGGCTAATGCCCACTAGCCTAGGATAATGTGTTTGGGTTTCCCGGTGAATTGTTATGTCAACGCGACGCGTTGATAAAGATTTAGATTTCTAAATTGTAATGGTTTGGTGGTTGGTTAAATAAATAAATTGAAATATACTCAAAGCATGTAATATATATTCGTTATATATTACATATGAAAAATAACCCTTATATAATTCTTACCGTGAATTATATCATAAAAACGATCAACCCGAAAATTTATGAAAAGTATATAATAATTTGCAAGTATTATATAAAATTGTTTGAATTAATATAATTAAACCCCAATTATTATCGACAACAATTCATTGGTAACAGACTTTAATAAAAAGCAACAATGTCTTAACGTTAATAAATTAAATCAACCATGTTTGTAACCGTTCATGAAACTATTATAAAATAAATTAAATTTTAATAAATATTTTCGTTTCTTTGACAAGTCCGCGTCTAAAATGGTTATACTCAATTGTATAAGTAATAGTTTTACGTTCGTGTCAAAGTTATGATGTAGTTAAATCTTAATAATACCTTAAAATATAGCTTTTAATGTCTTTAATCTTTGTTTAAGATATTATTAAGTTTAAGAGTAAATCATTACTAATATAGAAATTTATATAAAATTTTCTTCATGATTTCCCGTTAATATAACGTTTCGCGTTTTCTTTAAAACTCTACGTTTCCATTAATCATATAAATTGATAAATCATTCTTTCATATTTCAAATGCACGCGCCTTCTAGTTATAATATATATGCTGCAAGTATTCACGTTTCCATTTTTCCAACTCCCGCGTTTATCAGATATGACATATATTCACGTTATTATATCGAAACTCACAAACTAATAAATATTATATTTATATAACGCCTTAAAACGCCCTTTATTGTTCCGATTTATAATTATAACATCTCGTTAAAATTTTATATTCATAAAATTTTAATATATATTTATCGTTAATTCATCTTAACAAAATAATATATATAATATTTATTTAACCATTTTAAACCACCACTAGGTATTAAACTTTTATATTTATAAAAGTTTTCACTATATATTTATTGATCTCATAATGTATTTATTTACCGATTTGTGTTAACCCAAACGCGCCCTTATTGGTTTGCCTTCTGTCACCATAAATAGAAAATCCTTCCAAACATAACCCTTATGTTGTTAAACCCACAACCAAACGCACCCTACTAGTACCAAACCCAAACCAATACAGCCCTCCCCCGATTTTTTGATTGGGCCCCCCCCCGCCACTCAAAACCAAACACACCCTAATTTGTTAATAGACCCAACCCGACACGAACACCCCCTAGCTGCTAAACCCAAACAGCCCCCTACTCGGTATATATATACAAACCAAACGCACCCGGACTGTGAACCACAACCACCCGCACCAACCCCACACGAACACCCCTATTTTCCCCCTCCCCTCGCTGGGTTCCCCCGGCTGTCACAGCCGAAACCGACATACCAAACACTCCCTCCCAGGCTGTATTATAGCCGAAACCAAACACACCTCTCGTTCTTCTTGTCTAGCCAACCCAACAGAACCACCCCTGCTTCTCCCGTATTTAACCCAGAACAAACGCGCACCCTATGATTGTTAGCCCTCAACCCGACCACCCCTGCTGTTTGACACCATGACGACACCGAACTCGGTGATACGTAACAAAACCACACGCACACCGTAAACCAAATGCAATCGTGTGGTGCGTGTACACAAACCAACCGCACCCTCCTTGGGGCTTATAACCACCGAACCCAACGCCCCCGCGGCTGTTAGCAACAAACGCACCCTTTGTGGTCACAATAAAACCAAACGCACCATATGGGTTGCTTAACCCATAAACAAATGCACCCTATGGGTTGTCGTCGAACCCCAACGCACCAAACGCAACCCTTGGTGGCGTTTAACCCAGAAAACAAACACGCCTTGAATATAAACCAAACAACCTTGTGGCTTTCATATCACGTAAAACACCACCACCTGTTGACACCTGCTGCCCGAAAACAACACCCCTTTATGGTTGTGTTTGGTGTTGATGTCGAGATGTGTTGAACACAGGATGGTAACGATGGTGAGTGTGAATGATGTGTTAGCAAGGTAGGTGTATTACCACGGCATGATAATCCGTGGTATGGTGGAGATGGAGAAAAGGTCGACGCGTGAGGAGTGTGGAAGTAGGGGATCGGAAGAATCCGGATGATGGAGCTCGTTTTTGGTGGGTTGTCGGAAAATCCCGCGTAAAAAGTTTCCGGCGTGCAGCCGGTGGCCGGACGGTGGGAAACCGTTAGTCTTACCGTGAGGACGGACCCCATGGTTAGACTCTGGCGTGAAAGTAAGTAAACATGTAGAGAGAGAAAGTATGTGTATGTAGAGTGAGAAAATAGTATTGTTCATTGTGTCAGAAGGTCCCTTTTTATAAGCGAACAAAATATTAGGGTTTCCTAATATTTCGTTTGTTTAGTTAGTAGCCAGAGTGGGTCCCTTGTCGGGCAAGGTTCCGTAATAACCGTGTGTACGGACGCGTGTGCTTTCCGTGGACGGAAGTATCCTATAGTTAGGTCCCCGTCCGTTTTGCTGTGTCCGGGCCATGACCAATGCAGGACTGGGTTTAGTTTCGGCCCATGACTGCTAAGTTAGGCCCAAAATCCCAAGTGATAGTGTGGCCTAATCTCGGAGGCTTGGTATGCCTACTATACGTCATCAAGGGGCGTACGTATCTTCGCGGGGCAACCACACACGTGATTTGGTTGCAGCCATGGCGTGTGGTATCTGGGTTATAAAGATGAATTTTCATGTTGGCTTTAATTTGATAGAAGCTATTTTGGTTGGTGATGTTATTGTTGTTTTCGTGTTATACCTCATTAGTTGAAAAATAATTTGACACGAGAATGAGTTAACTTGTGGTTATAAGCTCAGTGTGTAGAGTTGAGGTTATTCGCATCTTGGCGGGGCAAGTTATTGGATTTGCAGCCATGGCGGGTTAACCCTTCTCTTTACCTGCTGATTCATAGCTTGAGGTTACTAAAGCCCAGTGTGTAGAGTCGAGGTTATCCGCATCTTGGCGGGGCAAGTTATTGGATTTGCAGCCATGGCGGGTTAACCCTTCTCTTTACCTGCTGACTCATAGTTTGGGGTTACTCAAGCCCAGTGTGTAGAGTCATGGTTATCCGCATCTTGGCGGGGCAAGTTATTGGATTTGCAGCCATGGCGGGTTAACCCTTCTCTTTACCTGCTGATTCATAGCCCGGGGTTGCTCATATTTTGTGCTCATACGTCCTTGATGTTGTAGTTCCTTTCGTTGTCACCAACTGTGGCGTGTGACGTAGATGGCAGGTGGTCGATGACAGTGAACTAAGAATGATTGCGTGTTCGTTAACCCTATTGTGTCGTTCACTAATGAATTGGTGCAGTACCAAGATTGTGCTACATGTGTGGTTTCTACCTTATAATTATATAATATCATATACAAAAATGTGCTAAAATAGCAATCCCACATATGTACAATAACTACACACATAGTAGGTGATACCGGATGTTAGGTATAACATCTAACGAAACAAAACAGCTTAGGCCGATCCGCGGTACTTGGCGGTATCCACATTCAGATTGTGGTTGCAACCATCTCGGATATTTATCTGAGGCGATGATGATGATTATTTGGATTTGTATACTTTATGAACATAATTTACTGACAATGGTGTTTTGGTGAGGCGATCTGATCCCAATTATGGTTGCAGCCAACGCCTTTGTTTGGTTTTAATTCTACATCTGTAGACCTGAGCCTCATGGGAATGTTGTTGTTTCCTGAAAAACCTAATGCAATTCCCTGTCGCTCCATTTTTGAAACTGAGAATCTTGAATCAGTTCAAAGTTTGCGGCTTTTGGTTTTTGTTACTATGGTTAAACAAATATCACAACGGAAGCTTATCAACATCATCATGTGTGGCAGGGGAACACCGCATGGACAGGTAAGCTCTTTAATTTACACCTCATTACTTTCTAGATTCACAATTTGCATTAACGGTTCCTAAAGTGGAAAAAAATGCATGCCCACTTTCAGGAGTTGGCTTTAGCAGACAGATTAAAACACGGTTGTGTCTTCCTACTTTATACACTGCCTAGAACAAAAAATACAGACGGATAATGTACAATAATGTCCAATACTTGAGCGGCCAAGGTTTGGCATTGTTTTGCATCTCTGTTGGATGGAAATACCATGAACAAATGGGAAGAACCTAATGGAGTTGAATGCGTCGACACGATGACAGGAAACAATTAGAATATGGTGGACAGACCAAACCCGTCTTTCACAAGAAGGTAAAATCATAACTTCGTAATACTGATTAATCCCATAATTTTTGTTGTTACATATTCCATAAGTTGTTGGTTACACTTGAGGCTACTATCGACACATTCAATGTAGTTGTTATTTAGATGAAAAATGTAACTAGAAGTGACAATCTTGCCCTAAACCTCCTACACAAATTGATTTTATAAAAAACGTAACTAGAAGTGACAGCCTAATTGATTTTATGTTGAGTAAATATGTTACTAATTGTTTTTGGTTTGCGTATGCGTATGCTTATGTTTTAGTAGCTAACTGAGTCAAATGTCGAGAAGCATTTGTATGTGCAATGGTAATTTAGTGCTTACTGTTTGGGTAAAGATATTATGACTCTGAGATTGCTAGGTAGGTATTCACATTTGCTGTTTATAAGCTTCAAACAAATGAGATTATTTACTTTTCTAAAATCAAATGACCCTTAAGCCGGCTAAATAGGTTAATCCAAACACCCCTGTCAGTATGTACGATACATAACCAATTTAGAGTGATTGAATGAAACTGTTTGGCCGCTTATTTTTAGAGTAAATATATACTTAGGGGGTGTTTGCAACTTAAATATAAGCAGTTCATGAAGTAGTAGTTGGATTTGCTTATTTCACGTGTATCTGCAATGGATCAAATTTAATTGATACACTAGCTGTATCCTAAAAGTTTTTGGGTATGCAAAGATGTTAAGTAATAAAAATTCTAGCAGGTCTGTGAGTTTTGCATCATTTTAGTTGTATATTTGGTCTTTTAGGTGCATGCTTCCCCGTATTTAATTATTCTTGCAAAGTTGCATATTTTCTAACTTTGTAGATCTCAAGATTGGAAGGCGTGCAAAAACCTTTTACGAGGCTGAGGTAAAATATGCAACAATGCTTTGTTCGGTTTATTTGGCACAGTGGATTTTACAGCATCCCTTAAGTAACATACGGACAGGTTTACATAACCAGAGTGTCTGCGTATAGAGATGCATTGAAAGTCTTCATAGTCGGTTACCAAGAAGGCATACAACAAGTTAGGTAGAAACAAGATGACCCTGAACCTCCCGTACAAATTTCTATCGAGTCAGAATCACATTTAACGGGATTGGAGGATGAGCTTAAGTCATATGAGGATCACCTGAAATCATTGTTCAGTAGCCAAAAGAAATGTGCAGAGGTGGTGAGCCAGAACATTGATGAATTAAAGTTGTACCTAAAATAGAATGTTCAAATGCAGTTGAGTAAACAAGAATGCATAGTGACCATTATTGAAAGTATGCATAGCTTTTAAATCATGTTGGAATTGAAATTGATGAAACAAGTTCTTTTACAATGTCGATTTAGTGAACCTTTGTTGGATTATTTATATTTTCACCTTTATATATAATATTCAGTTGAAGACACGCAGAGTATCTGTTTCTACGACATACGATAACCAAAATTTCCCGCGGCGAAGCGCGGGTTTTCAATGCTTGTTCAAATTCTAAAGTAAATGGGTCATTTTTAAAAAAATGTCTCATTAAGCAATGAAGTTGGGCCTATTATGAAGGACGAAAATGGGCCTTTCCTGAATACCAAAAGTCAGCCCACAAATGAGAAGGTCAATGGAGTAAGTAAAGATAAACCAGCTAAGTATAAGAAAGTGTATAGCAGACGTAATCTCAAGGTTTCCCAAAAAGATGCTGGAAAAAAGTATAGATCAAAGAGGGTTTTTCGCTCAATGAAGCTCAAGGATGTTATTCCCATGGGAGACTTGAAGAAAAAGAAGAAGGCCAAAGAAACGTCGAAGTCCAGCTCGTTGCCATCTAGAAGCGAATTAGGAGTTTCAGATTCAGAGTCTAATCTCAAAAGACTTCGGGTGTGTTTGTTTCATTAAGATGTTTTGGGTCTGAATCTGACTACCACATCTTACTAGTAAGAGGTGGCTATAATGTCTGAATCTGAATGAAATATTGTTGTTTGTTTTTTATAATTATCTGAATGGTTTTATTTCTTTATTTTTTAAAGTATATATTAAATGATAGCAATATAATATGATGAATAAGTAGCTTGAATGTAACATTGAAGATGAATATTTGAAAGAAAAAAAATCAATCTCCAAATTCACAAATATAGGGTTTCGATTCACTCCTATCGACAAACGTGTTACGGTTATCACTTCGATTCGTCGATGTCACGAAAACTATTTCGGCACACACATAATTATCAATATATCACACAAAATTCGTTTGTGTATTATATATTTTTTCCCAAACAAATTACCAGGCCAACATGTGGGGAGATAAAATTTTGGCCCAATCTAATTGAATTAATAAGTAATAACCAAATAATTAGCCCAAACTAAATCCAACCCTAAACCTATGTGTATATAACATACTTCCTACTTTTTTTTTGTCTTCTCAAACCAGACGCCACACAAACCAGGGCACCCATAATTTTTCATCTCTTTGTCATTTTCATTTTTAAACCTCAAACAAAAATTAAAAAACCTTTATAATCATTTCTTTATAATGAAACACAAACCAAACGAACCTTTAATCCAAATCTTTATTTTTTTTTCTTGAATATTTCGTAAGTAGAGAGGTGTTCTTGATCTTGAGGTTTGATTTTTGTTCTTGAGGTGTTTTTGCAAGTGGGGTGAAAGGGTTGAAGGTATGTGGGAGGTGAATGAAGGAGGATTAAGAGTGAGTCAGAGGAGATCCGCACCTCTGATTTGAGTAAGAGGTTTCTTATATTACCATGTCTGACTCTGAAAAAAAAACAAACAACAAAAAGGTCTGACCGCGTCTGACGGGTCAGACTCAGACGTAATTCAGACATTTTTTACAAAAACAAACACACCCTTCATCTAAGAAATCGGAAGTTATCAGATGTTGCTCTTGAATCTGACGATTCATCAAAAGAGGTTTCCGAGGAAGTGAATCAGACAATGGCAGTTGGCAACTCGATTGGTTTTTCGATGAAAGAAGCAACAAAAGAGGTAAGAGAGGTTATTAACAATATGGTGACACCATCTTATTCCCAATGAATTTATTGTCGTTAAATGCATGTGGAATTATGGATAGTGTAAAGAGAAACTGGATAAAGGAGATTAGGTGTAACTCAAATGTTAACTTTTTGGGAATTCAAGAATCTAAAGCCAAGGAGGTTAATGAGATCACAATTCAAGCCTTGTGGGGGTCTCGAAATGTTGGTTTTGTTTATAAACCTGCAGATGGTCTATCCAGAGGTCTTATAAACATCTGGGACAGGAGTTGCTTCACTGTTAAAGATAGTTTCGTAGGGGAGGGTTTTATAGTGATGATAGGAAATTGGGTTGGAATTGATGGGGATCTTGTTGTTGCTAACGTATATGCTCCACAAAATCCTATAGAGAAGCAGAAACTTTGGGAGAATTTAAAGATTATCAGAAGAAACACACAGGGTCATTGGTTATGTTTTGGCGATTTTAACGCTATTCGGG